>VDFB02281492.1:1070408253-1070431930 GCA_007258455.2 Sequoia sempervirens | reverse complement strand
ACGAGACTATGTTCCATCGGTAGGACTCTAACTTGAGTCCCCTTGATGGCCTGATACCTAAAGGAAATTGACTGGCAGTGATGCGGTGTCAAGCTAGAGGTAGTGGGGACCACTTGAAGCATTGTTAGAGGAACTTCCTTACATTGGTGGGAAACATTTTGGAGTCACCTCGATATGATGATGAATAAAAAATGAGTAACGACATTGTGGGACCCGACTACTGCTCAGTTAGAACAAGTCACCAAGTCATGACTATTGATGGACCCTAGTTGTCAGTCTGAGTGATGGACCAATGGTTATGGTGGACCAATAGTCCTACCAATAGTAAGGTGTCACGCCAATAGAACAAGTCACCAAGTTAGGAGTAACCCGAACTTCAGAGCCTACAATCAGAGTTTAGGAACTTTCCAAAACCTGCAACATGGTGATAACGTGCTTGGTGAAAACATGAAGACTCATTGGACCATTGTTGGAATAGGATACAAGGTACCACCAATAGAGAAAATTTTGGCTGATCAAAGGGAGAAATGTTCACAATGCTTCCAATAGTCATGCCAATAAGTTGAGGCACAATTCCAACATGCTCCCACTTGACAAAGGCTTACTGGCCAACTTTTCCAAAACTAAGATTACTGAATTTCATAGGCCCCAAGACCCATAGAACTGGCACACCACCTAAAATTTCCTATGCTTACTGGTTTTTTTAATGCATTTGTAATGTTTTCTAGAGTATCCACCTTCTCAATACTAACCTTTCCATCCTCCACCATATCTCATACAAATGATACTGCACATCAATATGTTTTGTCCTGGCATGGAAAGTTGGATTTTTCACCAAACAAATGACATTGACTGTCATAGCAAATGGTAATTTTCCCTACATTGAACCAAATATTAGAACACAAATGTCTAAGCCAAATAACTTCTTTATAGGCGTGTGTTGCTGCCATATATTCTGCTTCTGTAGTAGATAAAGTGACTAAAGCCTGTCGCTTTCTCATCCAACTAGCTGCACCACCATTCAACGTGAAGATGTATCCATAGGTGGATCTTCTGTTGTCAATGTTCCCTGCACAATCAGAATCCACATAACCTCGAATGCTAATGGATATCTATGACCCAACCAAGTTACCATGATAACATAAAGCGTACTAAGAGGTACCTTTCAGATATCTAAAAACTCTTTTCACAGCATCCCAATGTAGTCTTCCTAGATTTTCCATAAATCGGCTAAGTACTCCCACTACTTGGGAAATGTTTGGCCTTGTACAGACCATTGCATACATTAAACTACTAACTACACTTGCATAAGGAACTCTCATCATGTCCTCCATCTCAGTAGGAGATTTTGGACAATCCTCAATAGATAGTTTCATTCTCTGCAACACTAGAACAACTAGTTGCTTGCAATTAGTCGTAAAAAATCTCTCCAAGATGGTATTTATATACTTACTCTGACTGAGCCAAATCTTTCTACTAGCTCTATCTCATTTTATTTCCATCCCCAGAATATACCTTGCTACACCAAGATCTTTCATTTCAAACTTTGCAAACAACTGTTTTAGATCAAAAATCATAGTCTTACTATTTCCTATGAACAACATATCACCAACATATAGGGCAATAATAAGCACTCGATCATTTTTAGTTTTGAAGTAAACACAATGATCAGATTTTGATGCTACAAATCCCAATGAAAAAACAAAAGTGTCAAACTTCTAGTAGCACATTCTAGGAATTTTTTTTAACCATACAGAGATTTCTTTCACTTGCAAACCATATTTTCTTTACCTTTTTCTACAAAGTGCTTAGGCAGGGACATAAATTTCTTCTTCAAGATCTCCATGAAGAAATGTTGTCTTCACATCCATCTATTCAATCTCTAAGTCATATGCTGCTGAAAGTGACAAAAGAAATCTGATAGATGTCAGCTTAGCTATATGAGAAAAAAAATTCAATAATCAATTCCTTCTATCTGGGAATAGCCTTTCACAACCAACCTAGCTTTATACTTCTCAACACTACCATCCAGACCAATTTTCTTCTTAAATACCCATTTACATCCAACAATATTTTTACCTTTAGGAAAGGGTACCAAATCCCAGGTTGCATTATTTTTTAATGACGCAATTTCCTCTTTCATGGCTTCCAACCAAGAATTCGAATCAGACATTTCTATAGCCTCTTTCACAATCCTAGGCTCATCAGTGCTTGTAATCAAAGCATAGGCACAATTTACATCCAACATGGAAAAAACATACCTTTCAGGTTGTCGCTTTTCATGTGTAGACCTCCTCAAAGGTTGAGGCTGAGGTTGTGGTTCTTCTTCATCGGAATTCTCAGAGCTGGTAGAACTCTCCTCGGTTTCAAGTACACTTCATAGTTCCTTTTTATCTAGAGTTCAAGGAATTTTAACTATCTTTTCTTTGTTTTCTTCTTTCATCTCTAATTGTAGATCCACTGAAGAGGGTTTTAGCTCACGAAAGATTACACTTTTGTTGTATACAACCTTTTTAGTCACGGGGTTCTAAAGCTTGTATCCTTTCACACTATTGTCGTAGCCAATGAAGATACATTTTACAACTTTATTTTCCATTTTAGATCTTTTTTGATTTGGCACATGAACATATTCTTCGCATCCAAAGACTCTTAAATGTCTTAAAGAGGGCTTCTTACCAGACCAAGCTTCCATAGGAATTTTTTCAACAAGTACCAAAGAGGGAGATCGATTTATTAAATAACATGTTCTAGCCACAGCCTCAGCCCAAAACTTCTGCTCCAGACCAACATTGCTAAACATGCTTCTCACCTTTTCCATCAACATCTTGTTTAACCTTTCAAGAACTCCAGTTTGTTGTAGAGTGTAAGGTGTCATTTTATGAATTTTTATTCCATTGTCTTTATAGTACCTTTTGAAATCTGTAGAACAAAACTCACTACCATTATCTTTCATTAGGAATTTAATTTTTCTACTAGTCTAATTTTCTACCAAGTTTTTAAACTCTTTAAACCAACAAAACACTTTTGATTTACTTTTTAAAAAGTACACAAATTCCCTTCTCAAATAACCATCAATAAAAGAAACATAATATCTTGATTTTGATAATGAAGGAACATTTACTGGACCAAAAACATCAGAGTGAATGTAATCCAAAACACCAAAATATTTATGAGGAATAGAAAAAAATGAAACACGATGTTATTTTCCATATATACAATGTTTGCAAAACTCGAACTCAAGGTTACATTCATCAAGTCCTTCAACCAGGTTTTTGTTTTTCAAATATTTTAATCCTTTCTCACCAATGTGGTCAGGCTTTTGATGCCAAAACATGGTCTTTTCTATAGGAAGTTTCACCTCCAAAGAATTCACCCCCAGAGGAACTTCAGTATCCTCTACTCGAGCAACCATGCTTGAATTTTTAGAAACAATGTTGCATTGAACCGCATGTGCATCCAACTTGTACAAAGTACCAATTTGAGCATCCCTAGCCAGCACCATCGAGCCTCTTGTCATTTTGCAGCCACCATTCGAAAAAGAAACTCATACGCCAACATCATTCAACTTGCTTACAAATAGTAAATTTTGAGCCAGGCCTAGTATATGCATTACGCCATCAATCCCTTTAATCCTTCCATTAGGAAATTGAATTCCGACTCTTCCATGACCAACAATTTCTAGAGATGATCACTTGTTAGATACACCTTTCCACTAGCATACTTTTCATATTTTGTAAACCAATCTTTGTGAGATGTCATGTGAAAAGATGCACTTGAATCAAACATCCAAACATCATCTAATGCCTGAGTCACCAAGGCTGCAATGAAGGAATATGCATCACTCTGAGAAGAATCATTATTCGAAGAGTTATTTTTCTTCTTCTTCTTTTTCTCCTCTTTGTAATCCTTACGGACATGACCGGGCTGCCCACAATTCCAGTATTTCACCTTGGACTTCTTACCAGGGGACTTTGATCTCCCTTCAGACTTAGATTTAGACTTCTTTTTCTTCTTCTTTCCTTTCTCCTTCAATCTTCCTCGAACAACAAGATCCTCCTTTTCCATCTCAGAAGGTTTCCTTCACATCTCTTTTGACAACAATGAAGCAACCACATCTTCCATCTTGAAAGTGGTTGTCGTGCTCCCAATCGCCGTCACTAAAATGATCCCAAGAGTTGGGTAAATAACACAACAAGAGCATACAACGATCCTCATCATCTATCTTTACACCTACAGATGTTAACTAAGCAATGAGCATATTGAACGTATTTAGATGATCGGCCACAGACGCCTCTTCCTCCATCTTCAAAGAGTGAAACTTCTTCCTTAAGAACAACTTATTCACCAAGGACTTGGCTTGATAAATGTACCCAAGCTTCTTCCACAAAGAAGATGCAGACTTCTCTTCATGAACATTCAAGAGAACATAGTCTTATCAACCCTTTTGCTTTTCTTTCTGCAAGGTCCAATTCTTCTTGCTTCATCCTTGATGGTTTGGTTCCCATAACAACAATCTAGACATCTATATTGACCAGTAGATCTTCCATTTTGAGTTTCCACAACTCAAAATTGCCACCATTAAACTTCTCAATTTCAATCTTCCCTGATGTGCTTACCATCTTAATCTACAAATGAAATTACCAAATTACTCTATAGGACTCCCACTTCAGAATTGGCACAAAAAACCCATCTAACCCACAAGGATAACACAACTGGCCAGGCTCTTATACCACTTGTAAGGAAAGAAAAGGTGCAAAATCACTTTCCTAATGACAATTCTAAGAAGAGTGTAGATTTAAGGTTCAAATTTCAAAATTCTAGTTCATTAAAGATGCACATTACTAGGAAATAGATAAATAATTTCACACAACACACAATAAACACTAGTATTTAATGTGGGAAAACCCTTTTAGGGAAAAGGCCACCACACCAAGAAAAAAAAACTTTGTATTATAGTGAACAAAAGGTCCACATACAAAGTTACAATCTCTCCCTCTCAGATGTCTATTCAGTCACTCAATATAGGCAACATTACAATTCTTGATCAATCTCATTCCCTCACACAAACTCTACAACTTGATCACTATTACAATGTATTACACATACAACAATTTCCTTTTGGGAGAATTCTCGACTTATTTACATCACTAGACCCATGCTAGAAAGATACCAATTTGGTTTCCAGTCATTACAACAAACTAACTGTCACTTAGCAGTTTCCTTATCGGGCCATCGGTGAGACAAGCTTCAAACTCTCATTGATTTGTTTGAGTCACACCGATGAGTGAAATACCCGCTAGATCAAACAATCATTGGAGTATCAGTGTGACAAAAGAACATGTATCACTAATCACACATTGTCACACCGATAAAGGTTAGACTAGTTGACCAACCAATTATCACTTTCCAATTGAGCAATAGTCAAGTCCCACAATGTCATCACTCATTTTTATTCATTGTCGTATCGGGGTGACTCCAAAATGTTTACCATAGATGTAAGGAAGTTCCTCTGACAATGATTCAAGTGGTCACCACTACCTCTAGCTCGACACCATGTCACCACTAGTCAATTGTCTTTAGGTATCGGGCCATCAGGGGAACTCAAGTCAGAGTCCTACTGATGGAACATAGTCCCATCGATGACACTTCCCTTTACACCATAAGCTTGGGTCCCACCATAACCATCAATCCATCACTCATACTAGCACTAGGGTCTTGCCGACAGTAAGGTGTCACGTTGATAGAATAAGTCACCAAGTCGAGAGTAACCCAAACTTCAGAACCTACAATCGGAGGTTAGGAATTTTCCAAAACCCACGACATGGTGATAACACGCTCAGTGAAAACATGAAGACTCATCAAACCATCGTTGGAACATGGTACAAGGTTCCACTAATAGAGAAAAGTTTGACTGATCAAAGGAAGAAATGTCCAAAATGCTACCAATAGTCATGCCAGTAAGATGAGGTACAATTCCAACAAAGTGCAGGGTACCATCCTTTTTTACGAAGATTACTAGCACTCCACAGGGTGAAACATTGGGTCTTATCAATCCTTTGGACAAAAACTCTTCCAATTGTGCCTTAAGCTCCATTAATTCCATTGTAGTCATCCTATAGAGTACTCTAGATATAGGTTCCAACCCTGGTACTAGTTCAATGGAGAAATCAAATACTCTCTTGGGAGGCAATCCAGGTAGTTCTTCTAGAAAGACATTCATAAATTTTCATATGATGGGATATTTCTCCATATCCATTTCTCCAGACCCCACCACTTATCCTTCTTTAGCTTCTTGTGTATCACCATACATGACTTTATCTTGAGGAGTCCTTGAATTCCTCTAGTTTATCCATTTTAACTACAAAGAGTTAGCAACCTTTCTTTTTCAACCTATGCATTTTCACAGCCAAAATATGTCACAATTTTACCTCTCTAGGTGTTCCTTGAAAAAATACAAAATTACCTAGATCGTCAAGAAATTCTGCAGTTTTTGCATGGAAATCCACTTTAGCTCTATGCTTCCATAGCCAATTCATGCCTAAGATAACGTCATAAGAACCTAAGGGTGCTATGTACAAGTTTACTTCTGTCAAGAATCTTGGAAGTTCAAACCTTGTCTCAAATAAACATTGATTCATCATTGCTCTTGCCTAGTTTTCATATTCTACAACCTAGGATTTTTCCATAAAACCAACCTTCCTAGAAATCTGATTAGCTTCTCTAGGTGAAACAAAATTTTATGTGGCTCCAATATCAATAAGTATGGAAATAGATAAACCAAAGAAAGTACCTAGAGTTTCCACCAAGGTGATCTAGTATTCAACTTGTTGATTGTCCACTGCAACATAGATCCTTTGTTGAAACACAGCTTGTTGAGGAGGAAGTGAATTACCATGTGGTTGCGAACTAGATGGTTTGTTGGGACATTGACTAGCATAATGATCCCCACCACATGTAAAGCATCCTTTTACTGGTCCTTTCCTTTTTACTGACCTATCAAAATTACCATCATTCCCTCTAGCTTTGCTATAGTTACCATTTTCATAGTTGTTGAAGTTGTTTCCCCGATGATCCTTCCTTGGCTCATTCCAATTATTGTGAAATCCTTTGTCCCCTTGACTCTGAAATTCCTACCCTTCATTAAACTTCTTTGGAGCTTAAGATCCTCCAAACTTCTTTCGATTCTTCTCTTGGTAACTCAAGATGGCTTTGAGCTTCTACTCTTTCTTGATTGCCTTCTCATATACTAGGTCCATGGTGGTTGGACGATGTACATCCACTTCTCCACCTATTCGGCCATGTAGACCCATAATGAACTTCCTGATATGAAATCACTCATCTTTTGGTACATTGGTACATACCTCAACATATGAGTGAAATTCTGCCAGTATTCATTCATTGACATATCTCCTTGATTATGATTATGGAAATCTATGAGCTTTTGATCGAAAAAGAGTTGGGTTAACCACCTTTTTCGAAAAATATCAACAAACTCATTCTAGGTCAGTTTTAAGGAATTGATTCCAAGTTCCATCTTTTGGTTCATCCACCAGTTAGAGGCTTCTCCTCCTAACTAGAAAGCTCCCTACACAACTTTAGTGACTTCAAAATAGTTCCTTATTTCAAAATACTTTTCCATTTGTATTAACCGAGCCTCAACTTCTTCTCCGATGGTGCTTCCTTCAAATTTAGGAGGGGTAATCTTTCTCATATAACTAGATAATTTGGTTTCCAAACACTTTCTCTTGATCCCCTCAAAATATTATTGAGCTCCATGACTTTCTTGATCCTTAGATTTAGTGTGGTTTCTAGAATCTTCCCCTTCTTCCTCATTGTTGGGAACTTCTTCATCTTCTTCATTGTGTCAAAATTCTTCTTCCATTCTTTCTTTTCCTTTCACTTCTTTCTCAAATTTTCCAATCCTTGCATTAGTTTCATCCATGATTACCAAAAGTCGATCCAACTTGGCTTCAACACTTTCTAAACCTTGTCCTACTTCTTGATTCCCTCCAAGATTAGTTCTTGTCCGAACCATTTTCTTAAGAAACATTATACTTGGAGGTTCATTTTAGTTAGATCCTATCATGGTTTACTAAATGCATAGGAAAAAATCTCAAAAGAGAAAATAATCACATATAAAATTTCATTGAGGATTTTGTATACAATTTTTTTATGAAAACATATTTTTTCATTTATTCATAAGGATTTCAATATCCTTCCTTTTACATAGAATGAATATTTAAATAATAAAGAGGAGAGTATGTATCCATCGAATTCACTCTCAGATACATAGCTCAATGAGGTGTACCCCTTATACTTTTTCCCATCTCTCATTTTCTCATCTCTATCCCAAAAATGATAGTAACCCTCAGAGTTATCTTTCGATACATAGTTTCAAGGTACGTATCCCTCAGTTTCTCCACTAGAGGCTATAACAATAAATTTAGCCATAGGTACTACTCGAGGGTATCTAAATATCAACGTTGGAATGACACTACATTCTAAGGGCATATCCACGGAAAGTGATAATGAGTTTGATCTGGCTAGAGAGATAGATGGAAAATTGTTATAACTGGCTTCATCTATCATGCATATTTGAAATAAACATCTTTCCAAACTTTTCCATTGCACTATATCAAAGTATTACAAATTTCTAAAGTAATCAATACATAGTACATGATATCATTTTTCTTTCTACATTCTTTCCATCATAATGATTATGAAATGCATATATAAGGATCCATTGAGCTTACTAGCGTCAAAAGATGTACAAATGGTCCAAGTGATCCCCTTTCAAATATTGGTTGCCAACTGATAAGGAGAAGCATCACTCAAGTGATTTTTTTCCAACCTTGTACTAACTACAGTCCCCCACACATCTATCTATTTGATAGATGCCCCTACCCTTCAACGAAGAGATTGGTTTGGTAACATTATAATAACATGACCTTTTCTAAGCTTGGTGGTGTGTCCTAAACGATTCTAGATCTATCATACAAAGGCTACAACCTACACATATGGCATTCCCCATCTATAATGTAAATTTGGAAGCACAATGAAATGATAGTGTAAATAGTGGCGACTTACACTACTTTGGCCAAAGTATTCATCACTCTTAATTTCAGAGTGTACGTCACATGCTCACCCACCTTCCTAGCTTGATTTATAATGACCATTCATAATCTATGCATAGGCTATCCCCTTCTTTGGATTATCCTAACCCCATGAATAACCAATTACCTCTATGTTTATCTAACACATCTATGAAGTAACCAAAGTAACTCTAAGAATCAACTTAGTTTAACCATTAGCTACATAAGCTATATCCCTAACTTAGTATTTAATACCCTTTATGTCCACCCATTCCTTAATATGAAATATATACAAACACATCAAGCAAAATAGATCTTTACACTAAATACAATAAGCTTCATTTCATTATCACAAATAGAATAGAATAATCTTTCCCTATTAAGCAAAAGAACTAACTTCCCAAACAGATCAAACAATGTCACACAATCTTTTCAAAGACATAAGAAAAGTATAAAAGAGTAGGACTCAACATGACTGTTTATGCAATGCTTCAATTGATTGATTCAAATTCCCAACATAGCCTTCCCAACTCAATAGAAACTCCTAAATAGCTTCCTCCCACTTTACCAAAGACTCCCTCGCAAATTCTTCTTTCAATTCTCTCAGAAACTCTCTCTCACAACTCAGGAAAAAAATGAATATAATAACTCAGATTGTCACAACAAGAATGTAGATATAGGATGTGTCCAAATGAGGTATGAAACACCCCTATTTATACAAAAATATTAGCAAGAAAAGGCTAGAAATAGGGTATGAGGATTGACACTTCTTAGCTAAAATGATTCGACTCAGGTGGGTAAATAAAAGGTGGTAGCTATAATTGATGCATAGAGAACACATACACAACCCTGGTGAATAAGTTGCATTTCCCAAATGAATAGCAAGTAAGATAAACAAAATTGCAAGGTAGTTGTCTCCTACGAATTGACTTACATATATAACTACACTCTTGACCATTTCCACTTATTTCAAATGCTTCACATTTTGGAAATTCATATAGAGAAATAGACTTCTAATCGATTCATCTAATTCACTGTTGGCACCACATAGTGCCATTCACGCCAATTATTATGGGTGGATGTTAGTTGTTTAACTAGGTTGACTTGCTTCCTATGCATGAGCATTTTTTATTGTTTTTCTTTGACAAAGTCTAGATAGCTATGTTTACCTATTAAAAACCATGTGTTACTATGCACTTTATATGGCACTGCCCATATTCATATTACTTTGTGCCTTATGTTTTAAGCATCATTCAAATATACATGTACTACTAACTTAAGCGCTATTTTCATTGATAACATGTTACGTGCTATTCTTAGCATAGCTATGTTTAAAATGCTATGCGCTATATTGGTAACTCAACACTTTATAAAACATTACAATATATATATATACATGATTCACAAGTTAATAGAATTGTATCATTCGATATATCGATACTCATATGTATCCTCATATTTCAATAATAATGTATGTGTATATATACATATATTTATATATATATTAATATACTTGTACAAACGTTTCCATTTCATCAATTCATACATGTATGCTGATATATATATATATATATATAGATATATACTCGTATACTATATATATGTCATGCTTTGATATTTAAACATATATTAACACAATCATTTCAATCGACATATATACATTGTATATATATATCTGTATGTATGTATATATATGTCATTCGGTCTCAGTGATATTCCCATGTATATACGTCATCCATCCATGAGCATGCATAGATATGTCTATCTACGTATACCCATGCACGTAATTACTCATGTGTATGAGTTTATCATTAACAAAAACATATATACATATATATACATTTTATGTATATATATCCCATCGATAGAAACACATAAAGAAGAACTCACTCATCACAAAGAGACTCAACATTGTAAAACACTTAACAAGAATATTCACAAGTAAACCACAAGAAAGACTAAAGGAAACTTACTATTATCCCAACTTGACCAATCTAGAAGTGTGTGTGTGTGTGTGTGAAAGCTCAGTTTAGGTCTTAGTCAAAGGTTACCAGACCAAGTTCTTCTCCCTGAGTGATACTTCCCCTCTCTTCGGGAGGCTTGATTCATTTCCTGCATCCAACTTAGTACATTGCAAAAGTAGTTAGCTGAAAACAATACATTCATTTGCATCAAATATTTCATAATCAAAATATCAAATTGAAACAACATTTATTATTCATATTTCTAAAACACATAAAACATAAATACAATCATTTCAAGCATTTTCACCCATCTTGGTAAAAGTAAATAAGTAGTAACACAATGGGGTGTAACAAGCCTGGACACTTTTGTAAGGAGTGCAAAGATGAAAAGAAGAAGAAGAAGAAGAGATTTGATTATGATTTTGAATCTAAGAAGGAAGATGGTGATGCATTTATTTACATTTTTGACCACTCGTGCAAGTAGTGATGCAAGGTTGTTTGACTTGGGTGCATCTTTTCATATGACCTCTAATAAAGATTGGTTTTCTAAATATGAAGAATTTGATGGAGGTAAGGTTTACTTGTGTGATAAGTCTTGTTTAAATATTGTTGGTCATGGTAAAGTTAGAATAAGGTTTCTTGATGGTAGAATAAAAAGGATTTATGATGTGTTGCATATCCTTGATTAGCACAACATTTATTATCTATGAGAAAAATAATAGATGCAGGTGTACATCTAGACTTTTTTGATGTAGGATGCAAGATGGTTAGGGGTTCTATGGTGATTTATAGAGGCGTTATTTATGACACATTGTGTAAACTTGATGCATGCACTATTGAGTACAATAGTTCTTTTGTGAAAAACAAGACTCTGGCAACTTTGTTAGAAGATGTGAGGGTTTCACCTTCAACGAATGGTCATGGCTTCTAGGTACCCAAGGGTTCTCTTCTTATGAATCAAAGTTATCTATAGAGAATACTATGTTATTGCACCATAGACTTAACCACATTGGAGAAAAGGGTCTAAGGACCTTGAAAAATACAAACCTTGTTGAAGGGTTGTTTGACTGTAATCTTGATTTTGATTTTTGTGAGCATTACATTTATGGAAAAAAAACCACATTAAATTTTACTTGAGTTCTCAAAAATCTTGTGGTGTATTGGATCTTATTCATTTTTATGTGTTTGGTCCTATAGATGTTCCTTCAATCGAAAAATCCACATATTATGTTTTATTTATTGATGATTATAGTAGGACATGGATATATTTTCTAAAGAGTAAATACAAAGCTTTTAGTCTATTTAAAGAATTCAAAGCAATGGTTGAGTTGTAAACTAGAAAGAAAATAAAATATTTGAGGGAAGATAGTGGCGGTGAATTATTCTCTAATGATTTTTATAGATTTTGTAAATATTGTGGCATTCTGAGACAAAAGACAACTTTGTATTCTCCACAACAAATGGAGTTGTAGAAAGAATGGACAAAAAATTGATGGAGAAGGCTAGGAGTATGTTGAGTGATGTTGTTCTAGAACAAAGGTTTTGGTTTGAAGTTGTTTCCACTACTTGTTACCTGATTAACAAGTCTCCTACATCAACTCTTATTGGTAAGAAACCTATAGAGGCATGGTTAGGTCACAAGCCTTCATTGGTACATCTTATATTGTTTGGTTGTGAGGCATATGCACATGTGCTAAAGGAGAAGTGACCAAATTTAGAGAAAAAGGTTAAGAAATGTATCTTCCTTGGATATAGCTATGGTGTGAAAGGATACATGCTTTGGGATCCAATAGCACAAAAGGTAATATAGCAGAAGTGTTATTTTAGAGAAACTAAGCCTTTTTTTATTACATTCCAACCAAAACAAAGTAAATGGGAAGATGTGATTCAACTTCCTTCTACACCTAAGAAGGTTGAATTGAGGCCCTTGGATAGACAAGAGGTTGTGGAGAGCTCATCTTGCTCTAGATCTTTAGAAGAGGAGGAAGAACCTCCAACTCAACTTATTCAAAGGTCTACAATGCATAAACAACCATTTGAAAGGTATTCACCTAATGATTGGAGATGTATTTTTTCTTTGAATATTAACATTGTTGAACCCAGATTTGTAGAAGAAGAATTAGGTATAAATGATGTAGAATATTGGAAGATTGCTATGGATGAATAAATTGAAGATTTCAAAAAGAATAATACATGGGATCTTGTACCATTGCCCAAAGGATGAAATGTTGGTTTTAAATGGGTGTTTAAGAAAAATATGGGTCCAAATGGAAGTATTGAGAAGTACAAAGCATGATTAGCTGTGAAGGGTCACTCTCAAGTTGAGGGCGTTGATTACGATGATATATTTTCTCTTGTTTCAAACATGAAATCCATTAGGTTCTTGTTGTCTATTGCTACTGCTTATGATCTAGAGGTTGAGAAAATAGATGCAAAAATGGTTTTTCTTCATGGTGATTTGGAGGATGATATTGACATGACACAACCAGAGCACTATGTGGTGAAAGGTAAAAGTAATTTGGTTTGTAAATTGAAGAAATATTTGTATGGACTCAAACAAAGTCCTAAGATGTGGTACCTCAAATTTGATACATGTGTGTCGAGTTTGGGATTTAAGCATTCTAAATTAGATCACTGTGTTTATTATAAATTTGATGGTGATTGTTTCATGTTTATTGCATTATATGTTGATATGTTATTTATGTAAAGGGAAAGGCATGATTTGAAAACTAAAGTCTCAACTTGCAGTTAAATTTTAAGTGAAAGATCTTGGTGTAGCTAAACACATTTTGTTGGGATGAAAATTATAAGATAAAGAGTGAATAGAAAGCTATGGAGCTTCACCATAGTAATTATGCCAATTCAATTTTATAGAGGTTTAATATGTTGGATTATAGACCATTGTGTGTTCCTTTTATAGTTGGAACAATGTTACCTGCTTTAGATTATCCAACATCCCCATTGGAGATGGAAGACATGACTAGAGTTCCTTACCAAAGTACAATTGGAAGTTTGATGTATGGTATGGTCTGCACTAGACCATACATCTCCCAAGTAGTGGAATTTATTTCCAGATATATGTCTAATCCTGGTAGAATTCATTAGGATGTAGTTAAAGAGTCTTCAAATATTTGCAGGGTAACTTAGAGTATTCCTTGTGTTATCATGGCAATATGGTGGGAGTTGGGAATTCCATTGATATTTGTGGTTATTTGGATTTAGATTAGGCAAGTGATGTTCATAGCAGAAGATCCACCATTTCTTATGCACGTTTACTTTATTTGGTGGTGCAATCAGTTGGATGGGTAAGTGATAGGTTGTGGTTGCTTTGTCCACTATTGAAGTTGAGTATATGGTAGCTAATCTTGCTTGTAAAGAAGCCATTTGTCTTAAGAGGCTATGTTAAAATATTGGAATTAAACAAGGTATAATGAAATTTTATTGTGACAATTAGAGTGCAATCTACCTAGCTAAGAACTCAAAATTTCATGCCAGAACTAAGCATATTGATGTAAATTATCATTTTGTTAGAGATATGTTAAAGGATGGCAAGGTGAAATTGGTTAAGGTAGAAACTTTGATAAATGTTAGAAATTATTTAACTAATCTTGTGAGCACAAAGAAGTTAAAATGGTGTTTGGAGTCTATGGGCCTCATGGTCCCTAGCGATTAAATTATAGTGTTGATACTCCCTTTGCCCATGCAAGGTGTTCGACAAGTGGGAGAATGTTAGGAAAATAGTATTTCAACCTTGCAATTACATGAGGTTACTATTTATAGTAAGTTTACATTTGAGAATGAATTCATGCAACATTTTCCCTGATGATACAGATTGGCTAAATAAGCACTCATAAAGTTTCATCAAAAGATCATGTCTAAATTTGAAGATATTAAATTTTCCATTTTTTAAAGTTTCAAATTCTAGTTTGAAGGCCTTAGAGGAGTTTTTTGGGCCTAAAAGTGGTTGTAACCAGCATAGTGGGTTATAAATTGATAGAGAACTTCATGATATTTTCGACGATTCAAATGATTCATCAATCGAACACCCAGATCAAAAGTTATGGCCTCCGAAAGTTGGGTCTCATGAAATGGGAGATGTAAAAACATGTTGGACACATAAATGAGTTATAAAGGGGGAATTACATGTAGTGTTGTGTGTTTTGACACATCATAGGCATCTATTATTGGAGATAAGGATGATATCCACATTTTAGGTGATTTTAGCTCATGGTTTTGTAATACCGTTTGATAG
The DNA here is from genome assembly GCA_007258455.2 of Sequoia sempervirens. Taxonomy (NCBI): domain Eukaryota; kingdom Viridiplantae; phylum Streptophyta; class Pinopsida; order Cupressales; family Cupressaceae; genus Sequoia; species Sequoia sempervirens. The sequence goes on along the minus strand of VDFB02281492.1, from coordinate 1,070,416,622 downwards.
TTTCATGTATTGTATCTCCTATATATTAGGTGCATGAGATGGAGGTTGTGAGTAAGAGTCTTATAATAGTTGACTTGCCCCTGGATCTCTAGTTGGTGATACTCTTGTGAGAAATATTTCTCTACAAGTATATTATAATCTTGTTGAATTCTAAATAATATATTGGGTGGCTTTTGGACTATGGGGTTTTTCTCTTGAAAGGGTTTTCCCCACGTAAATCACTATGTTGTATTATGAATATTATTTATGTTTATTTCTATTTAAGTTTCTGTAACTATTCAAATCTAAAAAGTTTTTGCATAACCCTCCTCTCAAGATTAGTGTAGGAATTTCTTTCACTACCTTAGCTTCCTTACACATGCTTCCTAAATAAATTTCACCCCTAAAGAATTCCAAGAATACTCATATACATCCAAAGAAAATATATTGACAATCTATTTACTTGGAGGCCATATGGTTATTAATGATATTATATAGTTTAAACTATAAGATGCAAAGCTCAATTTGTCATGGAGTCACAAGTTCAAATCCAAAGATCAACAATAAAGATATGCATTTTCTAAGTGTCACTTGACTGCATAAGACCCATACATTTGTGAAGTATCACTTGATTAGTTTTAATTCAATGTGTAATCCAAGTTTCTCTTGACTAGATTCTACTTTCCATCTACAAGCCTAGTATCAATTAACCATCATGATTTCATGACATTGTGCCATGTGTCACTTGACTAATATATGAACCTAGAACTAATGAGACATCCAATCCCCCACTATCCAACTTTTAATTGAAAGTTAGATTCAAGGGATTTGTTTATAATACCTCTTTAGGGTTCACTACCCTAAATTGTTGATCAATAGTCCTAATTTTTCTATATAGTTCATGAAGGATTCTAGGATTTCCTGTCTTGATTTCCCTTTTTCTCTAAGGGCTAAGTTGTCCAAACTTGTGTATTATTTTCTTATGTAGGTTTTAGAGACAAGACCTTAGTTTTAATACCTATTCAAGTTTAAGAGTATTATTTAGATCATCTAAGAAAACCCCTTTATTTATCATTGCAATGTATCCATTTTATAACTTTATTAATCCATTATCTAATTACATCATATTGACATGTTTGTGTCATAACCTAAACTTTGACATTCAGCTTGTAATAAATATATTGTGAAATCTACTTTTCTTTTTCTCGTGTTTTATGATCAAATTGGAAGATGAACATTTATGGATTATATCTTGGTTAAATTTGAATAGATTAACTTTGTTTTTTTTTTTAAGATAATTTAAGACTACAATGGGTATATAGGTACTATTATTGATTTAATTTACACAAATTTATGATTTGTATAGATGCTCCTAATTGTGTACATTGATTTCAGTTGCAGGGTTTCTATACCAAACATTCAAAGATAAGTGTAGAGATTCAACTAAATAATTTTAATTTTCAAAACACAATTCATCAAGAGTTTTCCAAACTCTAGATTTTTATGTGTAGATGTAGTGGCTTCAATTGTCATGGTTTAGGAAAATGTTTATCTATTATGGTCTTATTATTGTGAAACATTTATTTGTGTGTTAATGATTTAGTTTTCCTATATAGACTAAGTGATGACCTTAAGCCGAGGCCTAAGGACGACATTCTAGATTCATAATATTAGTCACTATTTTAAATTTTGTTAACCTTTAAATTGATTTTTTTTATCATTTTCCTTTGATCATCTCGAGATTGGTGTGAAGCTATATTGAAAAAGAGGAAAATGCACTATATTCATTTTTTGCATAAATGTATTCATTAATTAAGGTGCTAAAGTTATTTTTTAGGAAATTTGTCTTACTATATAATTTTAATTATTGAAGGGTTAGTTTCCTTTGTTGGTTCAAGGCTTTCTTGTCTTTTTAGAAGCTAAAGAGTTCTAATTGTTTTGGATGCCTTTTCTTGTGTTCTTTTATTTTTAAATTGAAATGAAATATGTGATCAGGGTTTTCCAAAATTAAGAGCATCCATTAATAGTTGTTATTAATAAGTATGATATGAGAAAGTTGAAATAATCTTGAGAAAACATTTTTTTTTTTTTTGGAAGTCTTGTACTAGAATATGTCCATGATTTCATGGATTTTGTAAGAACTACATGATTAACTAAGGGAGACTCTTTGCATTTTAGTTTCTATAAAATGAATGGATTGAATTTGTATATAATATTTATGTTGTTTTCACTTATATTTTTATGTTGGCTTTAATCCTTCAAGGTGTAAGAAAACCACACTATTGAGATGTGTCTTGGAATTCCTTAGATGGCTTGTATGTCATGTATAGTTTAGGGTTGTACCATTCTTTACCACTATATTTTATTTTATGTGCCCCTTGTTATTTGTTGATGTTGGTTGTGTGAAGAAACACAAGCCACTATTAAAAAGAGAACATAACAATCTGAGAATAGATATTTGGAAGCCCATGATTATTTGAGTTGAATGATGATATAAATGTTTTCTCCTTGTGATGATGGGATCTCAATTTGAATAGTAGTTGTGTTAGTATTATACTTCTGTAAAATATTTTTCCATAGAATCCATGGTTTATGTGGTGTAGATAATTTGGGAGGGGGTTGCATAGATGTCAAAGGTAAGGTTAAGCTTACACTAGCGTGAACCCACAATAGTGAGTCCCACTTGTGGGACATCACATTTTTTAACTCAGATGGAAGTGAAAAGTTAAAAACACCTTCATTTGAAGGTACATCAACAATTACCTTCGAATGAAGGTTAAAATTAAAAAAACTTTTGAATGAAGGTCCCTTTTTCCATTTTTGGAAATTACCTTCATTCAAATTTTTTAATATTTTTGTTGAAATGACATACCTTTCCACCTTGGGCATCATATTTTCCTCAAAATTTCTATTTCAAACCTTGGGTTGGACCAACAAATGGAATGAATATGAAAAGATAATTTGTAGGATCATAACACTCAAAGTAAGCTTTCCAATGAGTATAGTATTGAATATATTTAATTTGATGATTATATTTATTTTCTATTTTCTAGTGAAGATAGGTTTTTCAACAATTGTGAAGGTCTCTATTCCACACATGAAAAAATAGTAAAAAAAATAAAAAAATTTGAAAAATAATTGTCCTCTAGGTATTGATATTCTTGTTTCAACAAAAAAAGAGTTAATTTGGATGAATACATTTTTTTTTATGTGATACCAAATGAACCTATGTATGAATTATTGCTAATCTCACTTCATAAAGTTACAAAATTAAATTATGTAACAAAAAATTATGGAAAAATATCCATGCCCTAAATATCTAAGTTACAAATCTATGTTTAAAAACTTATAATTTTATCATCCCTTCAAATAAAGTTATGTTATACCGAATAAATGTCACTTTTTTAAAAAATTGTTAACTATAACAAATAAGTTATTAAAAATCACTAGTTCATGTCATCTTCAAATTCTTAATGGTTTAGTTGCTATAGGTGTCAACAAGTGAAAATTTGGTGAAAAATATTGATTTCAATGTCCTATGACAAAAAAGTTGGACACACTATTGTGGGATCACCCACCATATTTATTAGAGTAACTCTTCAATTGTAGTATTCAATTAGCATTAGACTATTAACAATTATTTATCTATAATTTTTCTAGGAGAGAAATATTATCTATGTTTATTAGTGTTGTATCTCTATGTTGAACTATCTAGAACCTAGGTTCTATGAATAGTAAACTTAGGGTTTTGAATTTTTTCTAAAAGAAAAATATGTGTTTGGAATAATATTATAGGTGACTTTGTAATAAAGTCAAGTGATTTATGTAATAGTGATCTATTAATAATTTTTTATGGAAGAGAAATTAGAACTTCTAAACCCTTTAGGGATTATGTTAACCTTGCAATTTTGACATAGATTATATTTATTAAGTTCCCTACTTTTATGGGTAGTTAAGTGTATTAATTTAGTGTTAGGGTAATATTTGAAAATTACAAATTTAACATACTCTAGTTTAGGTTCTTTATAAGGTTCTAGTGGTTTTATTTATTGAATTGGCTATGTAAATGGTTAATAATAGCTTTTTTTTTAGCTCATATAATTAAGTTGCATGATTTATCTTTTTATTCTCTACTTGAATTGAACTATCAAAGAAACCTTTTTAATTGTGAAGGTGATACTCTTACAATATGACATTCTTCTTCTACTAAGTCAACTTTGTAAATAAGAACCTAAACTAGCACATAGGGTTTTCTTTAGGGTCTATTAAGGATGTTTTTAAATTGACAATTATTGTCATGAAAAATATGATATGGTTTAAGTATTTCCATGAATTTATTACACTTACATTTAGCATTTGATAATATGAGCACGAAACAAACTCTATTAATCCAACATCTATAAATATACACTATTTAGACTAGAGTCAAAAATTCTACTAATACATGTATTCCAAAAAAGTCTTATTGTGACCCTTCACAAGAGACCTCTAATTCTCTTTAAATTGGGGATACTTTTTTTTTTTTTAATCTTGTTGAGTTGCATTAATTACTTCCCTCTTGTCCTTGATTGCATGTGATTAGTTATTTTGGTATTTGTGTTTACATAAGTGAAACATTTGATAAAATGCCTTCACAGAATATGAAAGGCTGTGACCTGTTGGGCACAGTGATTCAATACAAACTTGAAGTTGAATGATGTTGTTGAGTTTATTGGTGTGTTCACATTTGATCCTGTGTTGATAACCCTAAGTAATGATCAAGGTGGAATAACCCATATATTTACAGATGAGGATGTTTTAAGTCGTTTGCCTGCAAGTATGGTTCCTCACCCAACAACATTCTACGTTGAAATATTTTCGCTAGCAGTTTGGTTTCTCTTTCCTATAATTCTTATGTACATTTAAGATCATCACCAATAAAGGAGCTCAGAGAATCCTTGTTACAAGGTCTCAAAGCTATCTTTGAAGGGGATGACCTTGTAGCATAGTATTTCCAGCTACACATCCTCTCGCAGATACATAAATCTACTGCACTTGAAAAGTTCTTATTGAATTTGACTGAGTTTCAAAGGGGAAAAAATTATGCAAGACGTGGTTTTAAAGAAGGCACATGAACTGTTTGACAAAATGCCTCAAAGAAATGGACTTTTCAACGCAGGAACCATGGCCTGATGCAAAATGTGGCTAGAGGAGTGACTCTATATTTACAGTAGCTGTTGATAATGAATCAAGATTGATTGCAAAAGGTGTTTTTGATTTGGAGGTCATTGCTCTGCCTCGTGTATGTGAGGATTGGCTTGCAGAGGGCCTTATTCCAGGTGAGGTTATGAAGCTTGTTAAAGTTATGGTAGCTTGATATGGCTCCACTAGAGTTTGGAACTTATAAAAGGTGTTTAGATGTTGACGTGGGTGTTTTTGAATCTAGAGAAGCGAATACTAGATACTCTAGTGAAGGAATCATTGTCAACAAAATCCACAGGTCTGATGCTACTGATACACTCAGCTAATAGTATGTTTAGGTATTATCACCCACAAGATCATTTAGCTAATCTGGCACACGAATCTACCATATCAAAGGGAGACATGTCTGGTGAGAATATTGTGGTCTCAAAATGCTTAACCGATGAAAAATAAACTCGACAAAGTGGGAAAATGCTATGGGTTCGAGTCCAATTTTCATTCAAGGTGTCACAACTAGGAGGTACGCCATATTAGAGATGAAGCTCTTCCAACTACTTTTGATCAGTCTGATTGTCATTGGTAGAGAGAGGAAATCTATATGTTCTAATACACAAGGAAAAATTGAATAGAGAAATAAAAATTCGAGCTCCACAGTTGAACATGATATTTATGTTTGATATGTCACTAAAATTAATGAGAATTAAGCTTTAGGGGAAGTGGTAATTTGGGATGATTCAAAGACTCAAGCTATTGTTTAACAAAAGTTTTAAAAGGATGTTTTACATATTTTGACAAAAATAAATTTTCTCTAAGTGAATCAAGTGCAAGAAACGATTACTTGGGAAAATCAAATGTTGAGGTAAGTCTTTCCAAAAATGCAGAGATAAGGTGGGTTTGTCTGCATAGAGGAAAGTTCAACAATAGCTTGAGGGAATTTTAGAGAAGTTCTAATTCAAAATTTTATTTTCTTTGAATCAGATGCTGATTAAACAATCTCGAGAACTCAGTGGATTCCTTGATCCATATGCAGATATAGTTTGTATAGAATGTCATGAAGTTGGTGGTGACATTCTAGTATCTCTATGATTTGGTATATCAAACCAATTGTGATGACATTCTAGTATCTCTATGATTCAACATATTAAACCAATGGTGTTGGCCTTGGGAAGGACTGTTTGTCTCCCATCCAAATTGCCTATTTAGAATTTTGTGCAACTCATTTGTAAGTATTGGAAAATCAATCAGGGTATGAAAACATTGAATTTTGAATGGGATTATTCAATTTTGCTCCAATTTTGTGATTTTTCTTCCATTCAATATGATTTTTCTAACTCTAAATTTGTTTCTTTTCTGCCCAATCTTACTCATTTAATTCAATAAATGTTGATGAATATAAACATGTATTTATATCACTGATACCCCACTCATTGTAGGGTGTTTTGTGTGATTGACTTAATACATTTATCCAAGTCAAAACTTGCCATCATTCACACATGTTTTTTTTAAAGATTGCACCATCTCACATTGGGCTTGTAGAAATAGGTTCAATGGAGAGTGATTCAAGTCAAATTCATCCATTCACCAAATGACATGTAATAGGATTAGGGACAGGTTTGCATTTTTTTTAACTTTTTCTTTACCCTTTTTCTTCCTCTTCTCTTATTGTATTTTTTTAACACCCAATAGGAAATTGGATTTTATTTTAGTTTTAATGGTACTTTTTTTAATTTTAGATATCTTTAAAAAAAAAGAGATTACAATATATGGAGCTACTACTCCAATATCAAAATATCAAGGTTTGACCAAATCATCAACAGATCTAGCAAAAAAAATAGATCTAACAACCACTTCTTCATCTTTTCAAAAAAGAAAGTGATAACCATAACAATAAGGACATTATTCCCAGCAGCACCTCTAGTTGTTGCTAACCTCATATTGATCATGTTGATGTTTATATTCAGCTTCAGTCATATTCTTCCAACACATTATCTGTTCTTGATTGAATAAATTAAATAATAGCTTGAGAGCTATTTAATTTATAGAGCTCATATTCTTAATTGGCATGAGTTCATATATGTGCCAAATTTCTTCTCATTGGTTGCGTCCAAATGAAAAGGCATTATTGGAGGCTTGAAGACTTGTGAAGAAGCACATGTTTCTATGAGAGGCCGACCTCTTGTTATTGCATTTTATAATATCTATATGTTAGCTGACTTTGTTCTTGAAGAGTTGCATCCCTTCTATCATTGGATATATATATGACTTCTTTTGTTCACAAATGATCATCCATTCATTCACACTTCAATTCATTCTCATATAGTTCAAAGTTCATCATATGCGTATCCATTCAAGAGCGATCTGAGATTTATATAGAAGGCTGAGATAATCATTAGAGAGTTGTATTCATTTAGTCTATATTCGCATCAGTCTATGGTGTTATGTGTTGGCCTTTTTGAGTGGCCTATTGTATATGTATCATTCATTTTGAAGACTCAATAATATAAGAGATATTATTGGCTGGGTTTTTCTCCCTCGAGAGGAGGGTTTTCCCAGGGTATCTACTGTGTTTTGTGTCAAGTTTTGAATTAATTTCTGTGCATGTTAATTTGATCACTAAAATTTAACATGGTATCAGAGTGGGTTTGAGAGGATCGTGATCAGATTTGTTCCTAAACAACGATACTCTATTCTCTTCTTCATATTTCTTTGTCCATTTTCTACATTAGTCAAGATGGTGAACGGTTTGAAGATTGAGGATAGACTCGAGGGAGCATCAAACTTCACATCATGGAGGTTTAGGATCATGCTTACCTTGCGTGAAAATGACTTGGGTGAGTTTGTGGAGTCTAGTGTTCTTGAACCTTAGGAGGAAGAAGAGAAGTTGCAGTGGGTGAAGAAAGATATTAAGGTAATGAAGATATTGGTTGATTTCATTAAGGATCATATCATTCCTATTGTCTCTAAGTTGAATACTACAAGGGAGATGTTCAAGACATTGGAGGAGATGTACAAAATCAACAACACCAGTCGGGCTCTTGTGCTAAAGCAACAACTTCACCATGTGAAGATGGAAAAAGGAGAAACAATGATTGCCTATTTCATGAGGATTTCAGATTTGAGAGATGAGCTCTCTATAATCAAGCATATGGTTGATGACAAAGACTTGACTATGCTTGCTCTCAATGGTCTACCTTTGTCTTGGGAATCCT
>VDFB02281492.1:1070319314-1070408153 GCA_007258455.2 Sequoia sempervirens | reverse complement strand
GTGCAATTTCAATGATTTTGTCTTGCATGCTATGTATACTCCTAGATTCAGTGAATCCATGGAACAAGGTTTTAGATGGATTCTCATGTTCCATGTCACTATCTGACTCCATTTCAATTGTGACAGGCCTAATACTCTCTTCAAGTTCATCATTGGCATGCAAGAAATGTTCCCAATCATTGTTTATCTAGGCATTTTGCATTATGTGTAGTGTTGTTTTTGACAATTGAGCCAAAGCCTCCATGACGAGTTGGGTCATACCACGCCTTTTTGAAATGCATTTTTGTATTCCAATCATCTTTTAAGTGAAACAACAATTGTTTGTGTGTTATTAGTTGATTGTGGTAATGCCTTTTATATAATGTTAATGTCAATTGGAACATTAATGATCGAACCTGTGAGATGGGGTTAGAGAATTCCTAGCCTAGATAAAGTGATAGCTGACACTTCTAAGCTATTCAAACCACATCAACAAGAGAAAACAAATAATGGAGAGAATAAAAAATGCAAAACATAAAAGAAAGCACTCCCCATCATGGTTGATTCCTTCTCTTTCTCTCCTATTTCTTCTTATGCAACTTTTCCCTTAGATTTGTTGGAATACTTGTGCAAAACCTGCAAATGGTAAGCAAGAAAGTTGGAGAAAATTAGCTGTTAAGTTGAAAGTGGGAGAGGAAGGTTGCTTTTATAGACAACCATTTGAATGGACGACTGAGATTAATCCTCTAGAAAGATTTCAAAATCAATGGATGGGAATGCATGAGAGGGAGGTTATAAAATGGGTGGCCAAGATTGAGCCTCAAAAAAGATGCCAAGATCAACGGTCCAGAATTGTTGCACCAAAAATATCCCATGCATGGAAAAGCTATGACACTGACGACTATGACGCTTGACAGCTATGACAGACATGAAGGACATGCAGGCTGTGACAGAAATGAATGTTATGATAAGGGATTATGACAAAGCATCTTTGACCAGGTGGTGCATAAATAATTTATTTCAATTTTATTTATTCAAAAATGGAGAAAGTGGGGGAAATGGACAAGTGGAAAATAAATAATTTATTCAAATAATTTATTTGGAGAAAATGAAAAGAGGAGCATTTAATTAAATTTATCAATTTAATTAAATGGAGAGATGAAAATTAGACCTTAAATAATTAATTTAGATTAATTATTTAATAGGGGAGGTGACATGGGATAGTCAAATAATTTTGATAATTATTTAACTATAGAAGAATTAAAGGACCATGAATAGATAAATAATTAATGGTAATTATTTAACTATAGATGAAAGGTGACCAAATAATTAAAAAAATAATAATTTATTTAACTTTTGAAGAAGAAGAAGAAATTAGTGAGGCAATTAGTTTATTTAATCGATCAAGATAGAATAAATATTATAAAGTGAATTAATTAAATAATTATTAAAAATTATTTAATTAATAGAGGAATATGATTGAACATAATTGAATAACTAAAATTATTTAATTATCAATTGACGAAGACCAAGAAAAATGATGCTCGTAGACTTAGGACATTTTTCAGTGTCTACAAAACCTGTTAGACCTGTTCGAGATCTTTTGTACTCTACTTCCCAGATTTGTGCAAATGCAATTCTAAGTGATACAAGTCATTCCTCTAGTTGAGACAAAATTTGGGCATACGACAATGGTTTATTAGTTTAGATTTTGTGTGGTACAACATACTTTGGTATGATGAGTTGTTTTAGTGTGGAGTAGCATATACGACATATGCAATCTATCAATGCTATTGATCTTGACTATACTAGTTCATAATATATTTCCTTTTGCTTGTTTTTGAATTTTCTAGTATCTTTGCTAAAACACAACAGTTGACAGATTGTGCATGTGTATATTGGTGTATCTTGAATTTTTCTTTCGTAAAGCTCTACTGCTGACATTTTCTTACCCTTATTTGATATGATAGGCATTGGTTTATTTTGTCTATTATTATTTCTAATAAATCTTTTAAGGTGTTGCAGTCTTACAATATAGTTATGATTGAGATAGTTGTATTTGATTGTATGAATGGAATTGCTCTTGTTATTCTCTAGCCTTTGCTTTTTCTTAGCATTGGTGGTTTGGTATCGTGTATTGTTTCTAATGATTTTTTAAAGTTGATTTAACCTTACTGGCTACTAGGCATTTGGATTGTGTGGTTGAATTCTTAGAAGCGGTTCAAAATGCCCACTTTGAGGCATTGCATCATGGAACATAATGGAATATTTTGGAAAACTGGCTACATTGTTAAAGTACAATTACTTTTTTCCTGATGTTGTTGACCAAACACATATCTATATATTAAGCCATTTGGAAAGCCACTGAATACATAATATGTCTCCCCATAAGCCAATTTTGTTGTTCTCAGCTTCTGGTTTCATGGAAAGGTGCATCCTACATAGACTTGTGTCCCAGTCATGCACTTTGTGCAGTCTATACAAAATTTTAGGGTCTAGTGTGAGGTTGTATGATCTAATTTCATATTTATCTTGTCTTGCAAAGCAACTTAAAAAGTAATATGTTGTCTCTCTCCATACCTCAGCTGATGTATACTAATTGTTTAATAGTACTTGTAACGAGTCAAACAAGTAGTCTCCAACGTTGTACTTAAATGTGCCTACTCTACATAGTTTGTTTTTTTTAGTACATTGTCTATATTGGAGACTTGTGGGCACTTTGCATATTCATACCTATCAAATTCTATTGTTTGCATACTTTGATATCTTGTTTCCATTGAGAATGCATACAACATTAGATTGTTGAAAATGCTAATAGCCCTTAATATGTATTTATGCTAAATATTATGTACTATGCACATAAATGCAGGACAAGGAAGTTGATCTTTTGCACAAAAGTTAATTGTTTTACTACAAACAAAAAAGGAATAGTGATCTAAGAATTCAAACTTGTATTTTCTTTTTTAACAATGGACTATATTGGAAACAAAGTAGGTTTTTGTCTCCCGCTTAAATTGTAACCAATTGATCACGTTGAAAGGGCATATCAGACAAATGAGCATAGTCGATGGCATGTTATATGCAATTCATAAACATAAAGCAATCAATGCTCAATGAATGCAGTAAGCACTAGACCAATACTATTGCAATTACTTGGTTTGTATTTTGTAAACTTAGTTGGCTAATCAATATCTATTACTTTGGTTTCAATAAGATAATAGATAAAATAAAGGTAGAACAATTGAAAGAAATGACAAAATTTGAAAAATATTTAAGCATTTAATGTAAACTATCAAAAGATTCAATTGATACTTGATCAAGTCTTGTAAATTAGGAGAATAAGGAGACATTATATGCTCTGATAGTGGATGCAAATTGTACATGATTTGCTAGTGAGTTGTTGGATACTGAAACAATGAAAACATGTCTAATGGATTAAATGCAAACTTTTGTGGATGTGCTGAAGAGCTGGTAGTTGCATAAGCACTAAATGCATAGTTAATTCATGAAATCATGCATTCATTGTTGTAATGCAAACCAGACCACTGCCGAAGCTTATGAAATTTACATCTAGTAGGTCTGCTACTTTTCTTTGTGTAAGAAAATGAGTGAAATATTAATCTACTTACATCATTGAAAAGTCCCATAAAAAACAATAAGCTGAGCCTAGTCGTATGCAGAAATCCCAATACCTTGTAATGTGTTAATGGTGAGTAGGTGTAAACAAGAATGTTTTTCCATGTCTTGCTTGACTGAGTGCATAAATAGTGAGAATGGAAAGAGTGTTACATGTAAACATGTGAGAATATAGATTGAAAACAAATTTTTCCTTTGATTAATGCATAAGAATATGATCTCAAAATTTTGTAAAGAACGTCGAGGTAGAGAAAAAATGTTCTATTGTTTACAAGGCAGAGAACATTGCAGAAGAAAGATTGCTTTGGTACAAACATGACCAGTTTATTAATCCAATAACTAATCAGAAAATGGACAAATTGGATGCCATATTGCAATGGTTTCATTTGCAATTAAAAGACAATAAACAATTTATCTCTTTTTCTATTGGTTGGACTATGCCTTTTATTCATTTTAGTTGAAGTAAATTGGTACAATAGGAGGGAAGTATTATTGATGCAGTCAATACATGTTTAATGCATTACATGTTGTCCATAAACATAAAACATAAAAACACATGATAAAATTTACCAAAAAAAAGACCAGCACATTTTTTTTCTAAACATTCAGGCATTAAATATGGATTTTGCAACCTTTTCTCATAGGCTCGTAGTCATTGGAGCAATGAATACATAGTTAATGCATTGAATACTTCAACAATTTAGAACATGTTGGTCAACACATTTAGTTTTAATGCTTATTGATTTAGCCACAAAAAACTATGCTATTTGGGAAATTGCTCAAAGAAAACTATATAGCTTCTCCACGATTGAAGGGCCTCACAGACTTAGCAAACATGGAAGAGGTAAATATAGAGCTGAAAACACACAAGTTTCTAAACAGACAATAAACACATGAAAATTAGCACAATTAAAACTGATTTCTTTGCATCTAATAGACTATTGTTTTTGAATTGCTATTCACATTGTTTAATGCAATAAACATGTATTAATTGATTTAGTATGTACCACCCCACAACCAAAGCTAACACAATTTGCATTCAATGATTAAATATTTGCAAAATATATAATGTTCTCCTATTTTCATAATTTACTTTAACAAAAATGAATAATAGACCACCTCTGACCAATAGCAAAAAAGATAAGTTATTTATTATCTCTCAATTGCAATTGAAACCATTACAATAGCAGCCCACTCTTTATCTTCAACTGTTCCATGTAACCTAGTTACATAGTGTAGACACATAAAAATGGCCTCAGCTTGCAAACCATATTTTCTATGACATTGATTCTTGGCCTTTGATCTTAGGGCTTCACCAACTTTTAATCCTGGTCGTCCATTCTCAATTTGACATTCTTTAAAAGGCCTTCTCTCAGGTCATTTTGAAGACACACACAAGAGTTATACACAATATGCTTGAGAGCTTTTGAGTACTTGAGCACACATTACTTCAATATTTTGCTTGGCTTTGTCATAGGTTATAGTTGCACTTCAAATTTGAGGGCAATTATATCATTTTCAACAAGATGGAGAAGGCCAATGGAGGTCAACCAATGGAGGCTTGAAGACTAGGTGATGTTGTTTCATGTTATTTTGCTTCTTGCTTTCTATTGTTCTCTATTGTTGATTGGGGATTTAGTTTTATGTTGCTTGCAATCTAACTTGAAAACTTTTCCTAATTACATTTGGTGAACCCGACGTGAATTTAAAGTGAAAATCTTCATAATTTTATTTAATTTTCATCATTTTTCTTCTTACATTCAGGCAATCATTGGGTAATGTCCTTCAATATCCTATATTCACATGTGTCTTTGAAATTGTCTCTGAAATTTAGTAGGAGAGATGGTTGTTGTGAGTGAATATTATTCATTTAGCTATTAATTACATTCTATCAGTCTTTCAAGACAACCGTTTGTTGATTTTAAAAGTTCGCATTTTATGTCTTACATAGAACACGTGCATTCCACATATAGAGTTGCCTCTTTAATTTAAAAGACTAAATTAACTTTAAGCAACATAGATATACACAACCATTCTACTTTAAGCACAAACGTGGTAGCTTAGAATTGAAGTCCAAGAATGGGCTTCGATGCATTCTACTTTAAGCACAAACATGGTAGCTTAGAATTAAAGTCCAAGAATGGGCTTCGATGCATTTAATTTGTTATTAATATGGAAGACGTGGTAGATTAGAATCGCATGCTGGTTTCTTGAACAAATCAACAACATCCTTGTGCATATCAAGTTTATTAAGTACAGTAGATTTGCATGTAGAATGTCGTAGGGCCATACAAATTATGTTTGCATAAACTCGACTCGTCCTTGGCACTGCACAACGAGTGCTAATGTGGCTCATTCCAAGCAATCGCCCCGAGTAGCTTGCCCCAACACGTGTTTGAAACATCTTTCGTCGCTCACTTAACGCAAGAAACTCCCTAGCTTATCACGCTAGTACACTTGCATCACGCCTATGCTGCTTGGCCAAGGAAGCCAATGTTGGCCCTGGCTTGTTCCATGATTAATGTGGGTGGTTTTGAGTAAGTCGAATATCTCTACGTTGGTAACCTTTTTCTTTTTCGCCATAGTCTCTTTTGCAGGCATTCATAGATCTCCATGCGCTATCGAGAACTTGACTTACGTCCTTTGATGACTTCTCTTTAGAGTCATAGCTCGGCCAACGAGATTTAACTTGACTGCTCAGCTTCAAAAAGCCATCAGTTTTCCTTTTTGCTTTGATAGCAGACCTCTTCGAATGGCTTAGATCTATGGATTTTTCTTCCTTCAGCAGCTGGATCTTCATTTCCACGAGTTGCAATACACTTCTTGCATCGACACAACCAAAGATAACTTGGCGGCTTCTCCTCCATGAGCGGCTGCATTCTAAACAATCTTCTTTTTCTCTAGACCCACTCTGCAAATGCGTAATCATGTGACTATTTGGCCCTCAACTCGCACTAGCATATCTTTGAGATGCTACACCCCATCGACCCGCACCACATTCAAGCGTGGACCCATTTGCACTCTCCAGCGTTGTGCATTTTTCATCAGTCAGCTGCATGTGAATCAAGAGGTTGCCATTCTTTTGTTAGCACTTCATAATTGTGATCGATGCCCCGTATCACCCATTAAAGTCTCAAACACAAGCATAAAAAAAAAAAATACATATTCTGGCAAGAGGTGAGGAAAATCATTCACCTATAGATATGACAAAGAGGACATAGCTCGGCCAATGAGATTAACGTGAGTAGTTGCTGATGCATATTTTTAATGGTTTTGGCTTTAAGAGGATCGAATTTCTACTATGGCGCTAGTGTTATCAATGAGGGACTACTTTTAGTCAAGCATTACACTCAAAGCACATTATTTGTGTGGGATACAAATTGATTTCACTTTTTCTGATTGCTGGTCATAGCCCTCAACGCCGACTCCAGCCATTCACATGGAGACTATTTCACCTGCTCATCATAAATGTATCAGCTAATCGTAGTGTCTACCAAATTTAATAATGAGCAATGTACTCAACAAGCCATTGGTTTCCGCTCATCCACACTGCGAGGCGTGCATGAGGATAACGTTTCTCTATTTGTTTTACTCCCACGCCTCCTAAGATTGCCTTAGATTTGGGCACCTTTAATGCCTTCAACCATCAACACATTGCCCACCACATGATCAATTCTACAAGTTTGGTCGACTCAATAACTAGTCGTAGTTCGGATGTGATAGAAACTCCTATTTTAAATGTTATGCTTAAGGGATCGTTCAAAAGCCATGGGGAGACTCTTTTATTTTAATGACACATTTGACAGAGGTAGGACAATTAATGCCTTCTCATCAAAACCTTGTGTGTAAGGGCTCGTTGCCATTAGAGTTCGCTTGACTCCACGGAGTAATTCATTTGCATTGCATTTAGATAGCATTCTGCATTAGGTTTCGATTTCATTTTAGTTTTTCCTTAGATTTCAATTTCATTAGAGTTACATTTTCATACGATTCTAATTTATTAGAATTTTCATTAGATTAGACTTTCATGTACTTTAGATTTTCATTTTCACTTAAATGTAAATAGCTTTAGATTAGCTTTTCATTACATTAGATCAAACTTATCTTTTAATTAGATTACAAGCTTTTAATTTTAATAGTTTTAGATTTGTTTTTAATTAGATTCCATTTAAATTAGCTTTTAATTTAGCTCATTAATTTTAGATTTTAATTACTTTTTAATTCAATTTAGATTTTCACTCAAATCTTAATTAGAAATAGCTTTTTAATTAAATTTTTTTATATATTTAGATTTTAATAGATTTTTTTTAATTATTTTATAATTTAATTTAGACTTTCATTTTAATTAGAATAAATGCTTAATTAGATTTTGTTTTTTTTTAATTAGATTTTTTATTAAATTTGGATTCTTAATTAGATAGGTTGTTTCATTAGATTTTAGGTTTTATTTATTTATTTAGATTTTCGATTAAATTTTAGATTTTGTAGACTTTAGAACTTAAATTAATTAGATTTCTAGACTAGCTTAATTTTTTCTATTGAATTAGATGATAGTTTTATCTCTAGTTTAATTTCGACTTTTAGGACTAATCTTTGAGCCTTTTTTGTAGGTTCGAATGTCCATGATTTGAGATTTGCAATGTCCACTTTAGCTTGCCAAAGATTGGAGACTCAAAACCACTAATTGTGTTTTTTGCAGGGTTCTTGCTTCAATTTTCATTTATCTTGAGTGCCTCTTTCACATAGAAGGATTAGTGGGCCTAAAAAGAACTTGCGTGCTTAAGTTGACATTATAAGTTTGGATTAAAATACACAAAGTGTTTGATGTGTTTGCCTCACACTTCAATTTGGTTATTAAAATGAACAAATGCTTTCAACTTGTGTAACCTTTGATTCAATAATAGGAGTATCCTCTCCCCTTGCGCACGTGTGCTATCCTGGGTGCAAGAGAAACTGTTATTGACTCTAGGAAATTGGGCCTTCCTTGGTGGGAAAAAGTACTCACCCCAAGGCAACTCAGATCGGCAATAGAGCTCTTTGGCTGAGCTACCCCCGACTGGTATACAAATGTGAATCCTAAGGGAAAGCCTAGGATTACGAGTGTGGATGTGTCATACGGACAGAGTAGTACTCCCATAAACCTTGTTGAGCATAACCTCTTCAGGCTAGAGTGCCACCTAATTGGTGATTAATCTCTTGCCCCATGTATGGCCACTTGAACGGGGTCCTGAACTAAATACTCTTGTGTAGTAACCAAAAACCTTCTATCCGCTAGCACAACAACGGTCATTGTGAAGGCATCCACATCTTCACAGTCTTTAGTAGAGGTGATCAACGTGCCATGGGAGTTTTATGGGCGCTGGAAGCTTGGTTGGCCTGAGAAGAGAGTGCACTGAAAGGGGGAGCCCATGCAACCAAGCTTCTAGATTCACACGCTAAGGATATGTGGCTGGGGAAACCCAAGTGGAATCTAGTGGATATTGTCCTGGCCTAACCATAGGATTGTGTTTGTCTTCTTTGTGATTGATTACACATTCAAAACATCGTGTTTGCTAAGTGTTTTCTGGATTCTCAAATAGTATACACAATGCTCACAAATTTGGAAACGAAACAATCAACTTCAGACAATTCAGACTTTTCATCAAAACATCACAAAATTCAATTCGAATCCAACAATTTTTCCTACTGTCACACATCTTTTCTCGAAGTCTCTATTAGAAACCAGAACTGAAATTGCTCAAAATTTTCATCATTCAACCATTAGCTTGCATTTTTACCTTAAGTTCATCCTTGTTAATTTTAGTTGCATTCCCTAGGCTTCATAATCACCCTTTCCTACATAGATTTTCCCTTAGGTTTTCATCTTTGTAGACTTTGGATTAGGCCACCTCATCACACTTTGCAAAATCATTTCCTTCAAGAGTAGGTTATCTTGGGACTTAGTCAACAAATCTCCTTTTCAGTCATTTTCCTTTTTGTGAGAATTTCCAACTCAATAGTCTAGTTAGGAAAACTCACTAGTCATTTTGACCTTGTCGCTTAGTCCCTTTAACAAGTCCTTTGATAACCAAAATTAAGACATAGATTAAGCTTAGAGTGGTTAGGCAAACCTTTCTCCAACTTGCATTCATCTTAGTCCATACTTTGCATATTTTATGCCTAAAAATCCAAAAATAGTGTTCACCCTAGTCCTCATTTTGCACCTTGACATTGCATTAGTCACCTTTTTAATCAACATTATCATCTTAGTCCATATTTTGCACCTAGTCAATTTTATCACCTTGCATTAATCAACATTGTCATCCTAGTCATCATTGTCACCTTGACCTTTGACATCTTTCTTTGGAAATCTTGTCATCTTGCATCAATCATTTCCTTAGAAAAATGTCATAATCACCTTGCATTGTCATCCTTATCACAAAAACACCAAAAACATAGAGTAGTTGTCATAATCATCATCCTCATTTGAGCAATTCTCTTTTATGGTCGAAACTAGGCTTCAAAGAAAGAAAAGACAAATGGAAAACTTTGGACAAGACTTCAACACCAACATCCACACCAACACTTATGACATGAACCAAGACATGACTTTTAATGATCCATTCACCAACATGAACATATCATCTTCCATGAACCTGCCAACATCCTCTCAAAATCCATTCGAACCATTCATATAGAGAGACCACACTAGACAAGTATTAGCTGAGGACCTAGAGGCTGCAGCCCAAAATCTAGACGTAGCTTCATTTGTAGAGGACTTGGTCTTGAACAATGCTGACAGATACCTTGCTATGCTTTTAGACCAAGGGGAAAAACTACCAAGAGGCTTTGACATCAATACCATAAGACCTTCGTCTCCAGACAACATGACACAAAACTCGACACCTCAACAAAACATGAACAATGCCTCCAAGAATAACACTATTGTCACCACACAAATTGCTACAAGCACCATCAATGTTACATCTAGTGGCACCTTAAGTCAAAACACCTCCAACTCAATCAATGAAAAATCTATTGGAGGAACACCCACCATGCCACAAGCAATATCACAATCCATGCCCGCAATGTCAATGACATCTTCACAAACAGTTGGAACTACTCTTGGATCTACATTAATGGGGGCAAGTTCCTCAAACCCCATATTTGGAACTTCATCTATGACCATAGGACATCATCATCAAATCCTTATGTTGGAATCTCATTCAATCCCTTTGGAGGAACTAAATGACGTATTCTTATTAGAGGTCCCCAACCAAACGTTAACACATCGTCACAATTAAACATCAATGCCTCACAAGGACAAAATACCAACATCCCGCATGGACAATTCCAAGGACAAAATACCAACATCTCGCATGGACAATTACAAGGAAAAAATACCAACATCCCACATGGACAATTCTTCCAATATGGACAAGGCACTCAAATGACACAACAAATGAACACCTTTGGGCACCAGAATAGTCAAGGTTACCAAATCCCCCAAATATCAACAAATATGGCTGGATCACACATCCCCACATGTTCATCACAAATTCACACACAACAACACATTCCTCATCAAAATTGGCAATACCAACAATTGCCAAACCAAAACATATCATACATTCCACAACAACACATGTCACATTCAAACTCGAACATGCTATCACAATCAATGGGGACTCAAGGGATACCCATCACTCCCATGTGTGATGCGACCAATAATCCCACAATAGATGCCTTGATAGCCAAAGTGGCAGACCTCCAAAAACAGATGGAAAATATGCAAACATCCAACAAAATGCCACCAATGTCATATGACCTATGTCCATATCATTTTGACACAACTTTATACATGCAACCATTTCCTTCTGGATATGTGGCCCCAAACTTCACCAAATATAAGGGCAAGACAAATCCTATTGAACACATTTGAGAATTCACGACCAACTGTATGGACATTGCATATGAACACACTTACTTGATGAGACTCTTCTCCAAGAGTCTAACAGGACCCACACTCGAATGGTTCTCCACTTTGAAGGGGATAAAAACATGGAATGAACTTGTAGACAAATTTGTGAAAAATTATGCCTATAACATTGACACAGACACCTCCATCACTAGCTTATGCACACTTACACAAGAAGACGTTGGTGAAACGTTTATCCCATTTTTCCAATGATGGAGAGGCCTAGCAAGTCGCTACCACATAGACATACCTAAAAAAGAGAAGGTTGACATGTTTGTACAAACACTCCTAGGCCCATTGAAAAATGGCTTGTGAGTTCATTGTTGTACAACCTTTGCAGACCTAGTCGAACGAGGTGTCCAACTTGAGAAAGCGCTCATTGTTGAGGGAAGATTAAAATATGGTTCTAAAGACATAAATGCAAGTCCACCCACTGACAAGAACAAATATTGGGTTAAGAATAAACATGTCACCAATGATGGCGTTGTAGATGCTAAGGCTGTCAATGCAATGGGTCATGTGCTTACTCTTAAAGGGGCTCAACCGCAAAATACACAGATGACCACACAGACCCATGCTGCCAATGTTGTACAGACAAATCAGAATAACCAAAATCAAAGGGAACCCCGACAAACTAGATAGTTCCCCAGGAGTCGCACATACACCCCCTTGGGTGAGCCCATTGAAGAAGTCCTCAAGAAACTCCTTCAAAATGATGTCATAACACTTGACGACCCAAAACCATATGAGCCAGGGCAGTTTAAACCATTTTGGTGGGACGACAATGCATTTTTTGATTATCATCGGGAAAAAGGACATAAAACCTCCTCTTGTTGACAACTAAAAAATTTGGTACAAGACCTTATCGAGAATCGTACCATTGAGATAGGTGGACCAAAATTTGCATCTAATTCAAACCATACCATACACAAGAACCCACTGTAGGACCATGGTTCTAGTAACCCTTCCACGTCAAAATCCAATAACAATAATCGAGCCAACCATGCCCGTATTGCATAGGACTATTCTGGGGGACCTATCATAAATCATATTAGAACAACTGCTAAACATGTCGACACAGTTATTGTCAGAAATGCCCCTGAATGCAATGCCACTACCTGTGGGGGAAAAGTCACCATAGTCGGCCCTCCTCCCAGACAACCAAAGATAACAATCGTTGGCCCATCCACCCAACAATCGCAGTCCAATCCATTACCCAAACAATCCCAGCCTAAAGGAAATTTTAACCTCATTGACCAACTTGGGAAGACACCTGCACAAATTTCTATACTTGAGTTGCTACGTATTTCCCCAGTGCATAAGGCTATACTTGACAAAACATTACAAGAGTCTTCTGTTCCCCAAGACATTGATGTCAATCAATTTGAGGCCATGGTGGGATATCTTACCGCTCCCCACCATATAACATTTTCAGACCAAGACTACTCATCATCCAAATCCAATCATAATGATGCCCTTCACATTGAGGTTTTCATCCATAAGCATAAGGTCAGACGAGTGTTAGTAGATGGCGGAGCAGAACTAAACATATGCTCCTTAAAATTGGTTAAGGCCCTAGGATTTTCTGATGCTTGTGTAGATCTTGCAAAGAGCATTGTTATCAAAGCCTATGATGATGAAGAACGTTCCTCTCAGGGCATAATTACACTTCCAATTCATTTCACACCAGTCATTATGGACACCACTTGTCAAGTCCTAGATCTAGAACTTCCACACAATATTTTACTTGGTCGACCTTGGATTCATGCCTTGAAATTTGTCCCTTCCACGTATCACCAGTGTTTGAATTTTCCCTTTGAAGGCACTAAGATTACCATATATGGAGACCCTGACCCATTTCAATATTGTACCAATTTGAGAGGTATCTCGGAGCACCAAGTGCCTATCAACAGTGAAGCTTCGACATCTTCATCCTCTAAATTCCTTGACCCATCAACACTTGCAAAGCCTCCCACATCCACATCCACTGCCACAACATCCACTTCTACTTCTTCAGCAACCATGACCGCCTCCATGACATCTACCACTTCATCCATCACCCCAAGCATCGACACAAGTATTAAGATCCAGGACCAAGGGTGTGGAGAGTATAAGCTGAATACAACCTATTGCATAACAAGGATGCCCAAGTCTCCCCAAGTCTACGGCAAGCCTTGCTTCATGTTAGAGTCAAAAGAAATTTTCAGAGTCCCTCCAAAAACAGTATTCATAAAGTGGGGTGAAATGAGTCAAGAGGACACTGACAATGTTCTATCTTGGATTTATAGAGAACTAGAGGATCCAACTCCCTTGCCAGTAAAAATGTATGGTAAAGGATATGACATGATAAAGGCAAAAGGCTATGATGGAATTAGTGGCCTCGGTAAGCACAAGACAGGAAGGCAAGAACCTCTAGCACCTAAAGGAAGACCTAAACATCTTGGGTTAGGGTTAGGACTAGGAGAATCTGGCGATCATAGTACCAATGCGCTTTCTAGTGAGAGAGTAAATGCTTCAGACTGTGTCGAGACAATTGAAGATCCCCTTTCTGAAATTGACTCCCACGAATGGGAATTTGGCTCCCAATGATCCCTAAGTGATTGTTGCCTTGATGACTTGTTCCTTGAACCTGGAGAGCCTACATTTCAAGAGAGATTCTGGAAAATGTTCAAAATTGACACAACACCAAACAACACCAAGTTTTGATCCTCTTCTACTCCCATTGACCATAATCTCGGCATACTCGTCTAACCTACTAAACCTAATGACCATCATTCAAATTCATTTGAATTGCCACATGACACTACTGACCATGACTCCACTCCCTTTGTTCCTTACTTTGCTAATGAGGGTGAATCAAGCGAGGTAGAGTACTAGATAGAATCTGATATAGAGCCTGAAAATGACAATCTTATCTTTAACCTCTCTGAATCCGTCAGCATGCTTTCTGCGTCCTACCCACCGTTCACCCATAATGATGATGGTATTTCCTTAGTCTACCCACAACTAATCGATTGGGATCAACAAGGCCAACCAGTTATGGACATATTTCAAAATGATGAGGCCATTGCAGAATTCATGGGACTGCATGAGGGTATAGCAAGTGGAGACCACAAGGATGGATTTTCCATTGAGATTGTGCCGCTTACTTTGGGGATACTGCTCCATCCTCTAGTTGCAAAATGAAAAATAAAAATAAAGTAAAAAATGACATATCTTTAGGTGAAAACCAAAAGGCACCTTCTGATGATAAAAAAGTAAAAATAAAGGACATATCCAAAGGGGACAACCTCTCTGAGGCACCTAAGGATGGAGGACTGGACTTTCTCCCCGTAACTCAAGAAAAATTGACCATGCTCATAGAGGACACTATGGAAGTAAACATATCTACAATAGAAGATCCTAAGATGGTCCTCTTTGCGACATCTTTGACAGAGGAAGAGAAACCTGAGTTCCACAAATTCTTTTCAGAGCGTAAGGTCAACTTTGCATGGTCTTATGTTGATATGCCTAGGTTGGATCCAGAACTTGTCTTGCACCATTTGCAATTATTTCCAGATGCCAAGCCAATGAAACAGAAGTTACAAAAGATGCACCCACAGATCACCTTGTTAGTCAAAATAGAACTTAAGAAATTGTTAGACGTGGGATTCATATGGTCCATAGACTATGCCGAATGGATATCAAATCTTGTACCAGTCACAAAGCCAAACGGTCAAATCCACATTTGCACAGATCTTCGGGACCTGAATAAAGCTTGTCCAAAGGATGACTTTCCCTTGCCAAACATCGATATCATAGTGGACCTTATGACAAGATATGAGATGTTGTCCCTCATGGATGGTTTTTCCGATTATAATCAGATTCATATTGCCCCTGAAGATCAACACAAAACAACCTTCATATGTCCTTGGGGCACATAGTGTTGGAACGTCATGCCTTTTGGTCTTAAGAATGTAGGTGCCACGTACCAGAGAGCCATGACAATCGTATTCCATGACATGATGTACAATATAATGGAAGGTTATGTAGATGACCTTTTGGAAAAATCTTTGACATGAAAAGACCACTTGAGGGTGTTAGACAAAATTTTCAAGAGACTGGAAGAATACAAGGTCCACTTGAATCCAAAGAAATGTGTCTTTGGTGTAACATTAGGCAAACTTCTGGGGTACATTGTTTCTTGTAGAGGCATTGAGGTCGATCCTACCAAGGTGAAAGCCATATTAGACATGCCTCCTCCAAAAGGGATAAGTGAACTTAGGACATTGCAAGGCAGGTTATAATCTATCTGACGCTTCATAGCACAATTGGCACACAAGGGTCATCCATTTCAGTATCTTTTGTACAAAAGTATCCCTTTTGTGTGGACAGATAAATGTCAGGAGGTTTTCCAACAAATAAAATATTATCTACTTTCACCACCTATTTTAATGCCACCAATCGAAGGGAAACCTTTGATTCTATACATTTCTGCAACAACTTTAGCACTAGGGGTATTACTGGCACAAAACGACCATGAAGAAAAGGAAAGGGCCATATACTACATCAGTAGGACACTAGTCGACTATGAGCTAAATTACACAACCATCGAACGTGCTTTCCTAGCAGTTGTCTTTGCTACTCATAAATTAAGACACATGTTGAATCACTAGACACACTTAGTGGTGAAGATTGATCCCCTGAAATATCTCCTAAGTCGTGCAGCATTGATAGGTCACCTGGTGAAATGGGTAATGATCTTGAGCGAGTATGATATTCAGTATGTGGAAAGAAAGGCGATAAAGGGACAAGTGATAGCAGACTACCTGGCAGACACACCTATACAAGGAAATCATCCACTAGTAGCAGACTTTCTAGATGAGTCAATATTTCATACAGAACCTAAGTCACCTTGGAGGCTATATTTTGATGGATCTCATATTAATCATGGCTCGGGGGTAGGAATATTGTTTATCACCCCTCAAGGAGACTCCATCCCTAATTCCTTTCGTATTGCTTTTCCATGTACAAATAATGTGGCATAATATGAGGCACTTGTCATAGGACTTAGAATGGCCATCAAATGGAAAATTAGAACACTTCATGTCTATGGTGATTCTCAATTGGTCATTAACCAAGTCAATGATGACTATGACACTAAGGACGAGAAATTAATGCCTTACAAACGAATGGTTGATAGCTTTCAAATATATTTTCACATGGTGAATTTTGAGAAAGTTCCAAGAACACAAAATAAGGCAGCATACGCAATGGCCACAATTGGCTCTCTTCTGGACATTCCTAGTAATGTGCCTCAATTTGAATTTTTGGTAGAACAATTTTTGGTTCCTGCATATGACATACTAGAATCAGAGATGGTTTGCGAGCTTGTTGGTCCCAATTCTCCATGATATCAAGACATTTATGACTACCTCAAGTCCCAAACCCTTCCCCCCAACCTATCCAATAACCAACAAAAGTTCTTTATCCAAAAAGCCGCCAGATACACCATCCTCAGTGATGCCCTTTACCGTCATAGCTTTGATAACTCCCTTCTTCGATGTCTTGACACTGACAAAGCATGAATGACCTTGCGAGAGCTACATGAGGGTATATGCGGATCCCATTCAAGTGGTCCTACTTTAGCCAAAAAGATAACGAGACCTGGGTATTACTAGCCAACCATTGAGAAAGATGCACTTGAATTTGTCAGAATGTGTCGCCAATGTCAGATAGACAGTGACTTTATTCATGCACCAACATAGGAACTTCGGTCGATTACTTCTCCTTGGCCCTTCGCACAATGGGGACTTGACCTCGTGGGTAAGATCCATCCTACCTCGTCCAATGGCCACAAATTCATCATTACCACCACTGAGTACTTTAATAAGTGGATCGAAGCCATCCTGCTCACTTGCATTATCAGCAAACAAATTTCCAAGTTTATCCTCAACTATATCATCTATTGATATGGTATTCCAAAATCCATAATCACAGATAATGGTCATCCCTTCAAAAATCAGGATGTCCGTGAACTTTTTGAACACTTCCATATCCAACACCACTTCTCCACACCTTACTGCCCACAAGGAAATGGTCAAGCTGAGGCGTCTAATAAAACGATCATCAAACTTCTTAGGAAGACCGTCAATGATGCTGGTTGTGATTGGCACATACAACTCAATCCTACTTTGTGGGCATATTGCACTAGCATCCTTACTCCCACTGGATCCACTCCATTTGCCCTCGTCTTTGGAGCCAAATCCATCTTTCCCATAGAGGTCAAAATTCCATCCCTATGAGTCTCTATGAAAGGTCTCATCACTGATGAAGAATATCGACAGTCATGACTACATGAATTAGAAATGCTAGACGAACGTAGACATAATGCCTTGAACCACTTACAGGCATATCAAAATTGTCTTTGCAGAAGCTACAACAAAAGAGTGATGACTCAAAATTTTGACATTGGTGACCTAGTTCTCATGCAGAATCCTAAGAATCAATCCAACAGAGAAAAACTAGGCAAGTTTGAGCCCAATTGGCTGGGTCCATACATCATCACCACATCATTTAGTTCTGGTGCATATCAGTTGGCTACTCCAAATGGTGAACAATTGACAGAGCCAATCAACAGTCTGCATTTACACAAGTTCTATACATAACATCAGAAAGTCTGGCCGACAACCAAAATATTAAAAATATAGAAAAATTTGAAAAATACAAAAATATCATCACTTGGATGAAAACCTAGCAAACATGCATCCTAGTGACAACACAAAAAAATTTAAAAAAATTGACAAAACTAAATGAGAAATAATTCATCCAATAGTGAAAACCTGGTAAACAGGCGCTTTGGATAAGTACCATGGTGAAAACCTGGCAAACAGGCGCCATGTGTAGTCGGTCATTGCTTTGACATCTACTGTCACTCTATCTACCTTAGTCCATAATAAACATCCATTTTTTTCTGACATTCGTCACAACGTTTCACCCTGACATCATGACGTTTCTTTCCATGGCCGACAGTGATTGACATTGAAGTCTTATGCACTGCCTATCATCCATACCGGTCATGTCCTTTCCATCAACTTGACTAGGGGAAATATTTTATCATGAGACTGTAGTGGGTATCGCACATGGTCTTGAAAATCATAAAAAGTCTTGAACAATCATAAAAATCATAAAAATCATAAAAAGTCCTAAAAAATCCTAAAAGTCCTAAAAAGTCCTAAAAAAATCATAAAAATCATAAAAAGTCTTGAAAAAAGACCTAAAACTCAAAAAAATGTCCTGAAGAAAGTACAAAAACATCCAAATAACATCACAAATTCCAAAAACAGAGTCAAAGTTAGTCATGTCAGTCATTTTAGTCTTTGTCAATTGTCGAACTACGAGGTCTTTGCACATTTGCTACGTAGGTAAGGCCATCAATCGATGTGCCCCCGAGGCCCCCTAGGTTCAATCCCTTAGGGTTTGTCAGGTCAATTCAAAACATGTCAATCCATCTTCAATATGTTTTTCCATCCTTGTCAAATTATGAGGTCTCTGAGTGCATGACGTAGGCAAGGGCATCTATCGATGAGTCCCCAAGGCCACCTAGGTCAATCCTTTAGGGTTTGTCATTTTGGTCAAATAAGTCATACATAGTCACACTCAAAAACAAGACAGTCATTTAAACATCAACATTCAAATCACAAACTAGTACACAACATAGCTCAGTCAGTCATCAAGCCAAACATCCGTCAAATTGCCAACACAATGTCAACCTAGTCACTTTATGGTCCCCTTCAAGATGTGCCCTTCTTGGAATTGGACCCCATCAAAATGTCATTTTCCTTTTCAGGATGTGTCTTTCCTAACAACAGGCTTCATCACATATTCATTGGCCTTTTCAGGATGTGTCCTTCCTGACGACAGGCTTCATCACATAGTCAGTGGCCTTTTTAGGATGTGTCCTTCCTAACAATAGGATTCAACACATAGTCATTGGCCTTTTCAAGATGTGTCCTTCCTAATGACAGGCATCATCAAATTGTCAATACTGGGACTATCAAATTGTCAAATTTTCAAACTATCACATAATCAACCTTCGACACACAAATCTTGGCAAACATATTGAATGGTTGTTGATTTTGTTGGTCTATTTTGTCTTATCTTTCTATTGTTTGGTCTCTTGGTCATGTTACTAGCTACCTCAAGGATTTCCCATGAAGGATTTAGAGGTGCAATGATGTCTCGTGGCCTAATTCTCCTTGATTGTTGTCTTTTGTGTGTCTTGACAAAAAGACTGGGGCAACTTGGCCTTTTGTATGAGTTAGGACATTTCTTGTCTGTGGCTGTCTATTTTTCACAAGTGGACGACCTTGCACACCTTGGTCTATGTCATATCATGGTGTTTGTTTTCCATTTGTCACATCTTACTGCCCAATGATGATTATGCAATGCCTATGATGTTATTTGGAAAAATATTGAAGTATTCCTTTTTCATCCTCACATCCATGATTTTCATGCTAACATTTCTTCTATTCCTTCATCCTCTAGTCCTATCATCCATTTTGAGAGCACAATCATGTTCTTTCAACCCACTTGTCCTCTCGAGGGGGTATACCAATACCTCCTTCTCATCCTTCCTCTCCTCACTTTCAAACTGGGGCATATTTTTGACTTGTTCTTTGACATAATGCGATAAACTGCATCATGTCAAGAGGGAAAAAATGTAGACACATAAAAATGGCCTCAGCTTGCAAACCATATTTTCTACGACGACCATGCTTCTCCCTCACATAATTCAATTATCTAATTATGTTTGTTCCTCCATGATAATTTAAATAAATAAATTATGTTTATTTATTTAAATACGTCATTGATCAATCCTTATTTCCTCCATAACATTACCATTTTTCTTTCCATCAAATAAAGTTATTTATTTAGCCCACTTTCCATCCCACCAAATAAATAATTAAAATAATTATAAATATCAAGTCTTTTGTCTCATTCCCATTTATGAATTAAACCATTATTTAATTCATAAGTCAACATTCTTCCATAAATTACATCATTTCTAATATTCCAACTACCTATTTTTCTCCACCATTGATTTGATTATCTCCAATTAAATCCCAACCCTTCATTTCAAGGCTTGCCCTAACTTTGACCTAATGTTGCCCTAACCCTAATCCTCCTTATGACATTGATTCTTGGCCTTTGATCTTAGGGCTTCACCAAATTTTAATCTTGGTCGTCCATTCTCAATTTGGCATTCTTTAAAAGGCCTTCTCTCAAGTCATTTTGAAGACACACACAAGAGTTATACACAATATGCTTGAGAGATTTTGAGTACTTGAGCACACATTATTTCAATATTTTTCTTGGATTTTTCATAGGTTATATTTGCACTTCAAATTTGAGGGCAATTATATCATTTTTAGCAAGATGGAGAAGGCCAATGGAGGTCAACCAATGGAGGCTTGAAGACTAGGTGATGTTGTTTCATGTTATTTTGCTTCTTAATTTCTATTGTTCTCTATTGTTGATTGGGGATTTAGTTTTATGTTGCTTGCAATCTAACTTGAAAACTTTTCCTAATTACACATAGCATATACTTTCTACTAATGAATGGTTTAAGCAAGGTCCTGTCAATTGTGGGTGCATTGAAAGCATTAACTATGTGTTTATTGCTTGAGTGGCTATCAGTCTATCAACAAATATCATAAATCACAATGGAGTCAAGGAAAGGTTGCACTTGGTAGAGATCAACAAAGAAATTTGTATTAAGGTTTCCAAATTACATTCTAGGCATTTGCATTATGTCTTGTAGTCATCTATCAATGTAGCATAGAAATTTTGAGCCTGCTAGTGAAAGTTCATCTATAAATAGCACATGCAATTGATCATAGTACTTGGACATATTTTCCAATGGTTCACACACTAAGCGCATAAAATATGATGTATGAAATGGTATGTGAAATGTTGAATGTAATGTCACTCCACCTAAGTTGTAAGCTACCTTACCTATATAGGAAGTTAATAAGCCTTTTGGTTTGTCCAGGGATTGTTACCAATAGACTTGTTATAAATGAAAATTAGAGCTCGGTATATAGCTTTTCCAATGAATGTCTTTCCAATTTGTGTTGGGTTTTATTTCTGCTTACTCTCATTTCTTTATTGTTTGTTTAAAATCTTGTGTGTTTTTAGCTCTTGGTTGCACTTTTCCATGTTTTTTATTTTGTAAAAGTGTATTGCTAGTGACTAGCTTTTCTGTGTGCTTATGATACTTGATAACTAGAAATATTGCTTGTTGTTACAAAAGCTAACAAGGCAAGTGGCTACTGTAAATGACATATGCTTTGAGCAAGGCCTTATTGACTATAGAGGCATTCAATGCATTAACTATGTGTTTATTGCCTAGGTGGCCAGTAGCCTATTAGTAAATGCTCACAAAATTTGTGTTTAATGTCTGAATGTTTGCAGAAATTTATGATGTTCATCTATTTTTTTGCAAATTTAATCATTGTTTCTATGCTTCATTTTTCACTATTGCAATTGTTAGTTTATGGCGATAGGCAGGATTACAATTGCATTTGTTGAATTTTCTTTTCAAATAGTTGCTTTTTGTTCTTAAACTTCTCGTGTCCAACCAAATTGTATTGTTTGAAGTATTTTCATTTTTTTCCCATAGTTAGTTGGAGTAGGTCTATTATTCATTTTCGTTGAACTAAATTAGCAATTTAAGGGGACATTATATTATGGAAAATATTTAATCGTCAAGCAATAAATACATGTTTAATCCATTCAATGCAAATTGTGCAATATGTGTTCGAGAGCTGGTGGGTACACAAGCATTAAATGCATAGTGAATTCATGAAATCTTAGGCAACTATTGGATTTAATTTGTGCTAATAATTTTTTGTTTATTGTTTGTTAAAAATATTTTATGTTTTTAGCTCTCTTTGTTCTTAATGCTAGGAATAGTAGACTACCGGTAAGTGGTTTGTCCGTCTGTTTATGATACTTCAAGCCATTCACCAAAAGTGCACTTTCACAGAATAATGAACATGGAAAAGCACACCCAAGAGCTAAAAAACCTACAAGCTTCTAAACAAACAATAGAAAATAAGAATAAGCACAAACAAAACCCAACACTCACATAACATTTCATGAATTAACTATGCATTCACTGCATGTCTACTAACCAGCCCTCCAACACATCTCGCACCCATGGTCCAAAATAATTTGCTCAAACTATTTAGTTTCCCCTCTAACACTTCTAGCTATCAAGTATCAAAAACAAACAGATGAGCCACTCACTGGTTGCACACCGTTCGTATAGCTCCTGCCTTGTACAAGCATTGCACAAAATGAAAAACATTGAATATGGAAACCCATAGCCAAAAACATGCAAGCTTCTCAACAAAAAATAAACAAAAAATAAGAAGAAACAAGCACTTTCTTGATATTTCATGAATTAAATATGCATTCTCTACTTGTGTTTGTGCCAGCTATCTAACACATATCACGAAGTTTGCATTCAATGCATGAAACATGTATTCACTATTTCAGTACTCACCAACCCACTACCAAAACTCACATAATATGTGGTGTAGTCACTGTAGGAGGGTCCTCAAAGAGAAAAAATTGGGCCATGTAGAAAGAGTTACACAATAGAATCCACACAAAATATGGAGGCAAATGCAGATTCAAACATTCATA
Source organism: Sequoia sempervirens (assembly GCA_007258455.2). Taxonomy (NCBI): domain Eukaryota; kingdom Viridiplantae; phylum Streptophyta; class Pinopsida; order Cupressales; family Cupressaceae; genus Sequoia; species Sequoia sempervirens. The sequence goes on along the minus strand of VDFB02281492.1, from coordinate 1,070,384,887 downwards.
TTATCAAAAATTTCAATTACAATCAATTGACAACATCCAAGTTTACAGATTGAGCTCACAAGCCTAATACAACATGCTCAAAATACATTATTCCTATATGCTCCTTAACATGAGCTCAAATCTTACAAATCAAATCCAATATTCATTTCTAACTGCTTTCTAATGATTTTTTACAATGATTTATATCATATCCAGAGATCTAGAATCCTCTACATTACCCAAAGATCATTACAATCTCCAATGAAGGAAATGTAACGTGTGCATGAAATAGTTCGGCCTTAAATTTGAATTTCTACTCGATAGGTGCATAGGATGAAGTGTGGACCAAAATTAAGGTCGGGGACACTCCATAGAACAATTCAGAACACACCGCAAGGATCCGCAAGTTACGAGAAGGATCTGCAAGAGACAAAACTAGTCGTTAGGCTCGAAACTACTCTAGTGCTCTGTTCTAGAAATGGCCACTTAATCCAGAAGTGATAACTTGCCGAAAAAATATCCACTAGCTTAGAAATCTTGGAATAAGGGAAAATGAACATGTCCATGATGAAAACATAGATTTGTAGGGTCTGATGAGAAAATATGATGAAATTATGAATTTTCCAACTTGAACTGAACAGGAACTGAACAAGAAAAAAATTGAAATGAAAATATTTTTAGTTGATGTAGGATTGCAAAGAACCAAGGATGCTCCTGCATCAAAAATTTGGAGTTATTTGAAAATTAAGTCCCTCACTTTGCTAGGGCTAAAGGAAAACAAATATAGTCTACCTCAACCTGAGAAATCCAAGAAGAATCTTCCACTGGTCTGCCTTTCCACTTCACAAGATATCCTTTGTATTGTCTTCCACATGTTTTCCTCCCATCTCTGATATCCAAAATCTCCTCTATCTCATCTGATTGTTGTTTAGGAAACTGTTTCTCCAATTTTACGTCACTGTCTTCACTAAATTCTACATCATGGTACCAATGTAGATTTGCAATGTTGAATATAGGTGATATACCCATGCCATCTGGTAACTCTACTTCATATGTATTTCCTGAATCAAATTTCTTCAAAATATTACAGGGTCCAAACTTCATCATCTTGAGCTTATTGTATGTGCCAATTGGAAATATTTCCTTCCTCAAATACACCATCACTTCATCTCCAACTTCGAATTCCTTATGTCTCCTCTTTTCATCTTCTCGCTCCTTATACTTCCAGTTCATATCTTCAAATTACTGCTTTACTTGAGTATGCACTTTCTTCATATGTTCTACAAATTCCTCTGCTTTTGTACTCCTTTTATCTTCCTTACTAATGTCTCATAACTCTAATATACCTCTAGGATGAACTCTAGTAACAATCTCAAAAGGTGTCTTTCTGGTACTCCTGTTCACTGAATTATTGTAAGAAAACTTTTCTTGTGCAAGGACTAAATCCCAACTTCTGGTCTTCTCTCCAACCAAATATCTCAGTAAATTCCCTAAACTCCTATTGACAACCTCTATTTGTCCATTAGTTTATGGGTGAAAAGTAGAACTGAACTTTAAGCCTATTTTTAACTTCTTCCAAAGTGTCCTCGAAAAGTACCAACAAACTTTGTATGTCTGTTTGAAACAATACTCCTAGGTAATCCATGCAATTTGACCACTTCCTTGAAAAAAAATTCTGATACATGTACTGCATCTGTTGTCTTCTTACAAGGTATGAAATGTGCCATTTTAGAAAATCTATCCACCACCACAAATATAGAATCATTACCTCTCTGTGTCTTTAGTAGACCAAGTATGAAATCCATGCTGATATCCTCCCAAGGTCTCCCTGGAACTATCAAGGGCTTATACAATCCAATATTTTGACTAATCCCTTTTGCAACTTGACAAACTCTGCAACTTTGCACAAATTTCCTAACATCCTTATGAATTTGTGGCCAAAAGTAATTCTCACTTACCAATGCTACTATCTTATCAATTCCAAAGTGTCCTTCCAATCCTCCACTATGTTTTTCTTTCACCAAGCTATTCCTCATTGAACTCCAGGGTATACACAACTGATTTCCTCTAAATAACATATCCTCCTGAATGAAATAATCCAACCACTGACTCCTATCCTCCAAGACTGGTTCTTTACAAGCTCTCCAAGGTTTTACAAACTCTGAGTCTTCCTCATATAAGTTCTTCAATTAATCAAAGCCTAATACCTCCACTCTCATATCTTCCAGTAAATTCCTTCTCCTACTCAAAGCATCAAGAACTCTATTTGAATTTCCACTCCTATGTTTCAAAAAGAAAGTATAGCTCTGTAAGAATTCCACCCATCTCATGTGTCTTTGATTCAACTTACCTTGACTATTCAAATACTACAATGCCTGATGATCTGTATACAACAAAAACTCCTTAGGAAACAAGTAATGTCTCCTCTTCTTCAAGGCTTGAACTATGGCATAAAACTCCTGGTCATACACTAATACCTTCTCCTAGAATCATTCAATTTCTCACTAAAATAAGCTACTAGTCTCCCTTCTTCACTCAATATTGCCCATATTTCATTTCCACTTACATCACAGTTTACCTAAAATATCTTATTAGAGTCTGGTAAAGCCAACACATGATGCTTATTCACCTTCCATTTCAACAACTCAAAACTCTGATCTGCTCCAAATTTCCACCTAAAAGTTTTATTTTCTCCTCTCATTGTTTCTATCATAGGACTGCAAATAGAACTGAAATTCCTAATGAACTTTCTGTTGAAACTAGCCAATCCATGAAATGACCTTACCTCTCCAATGCTTTCTAGTGTAGTCCATTCAAAAATTTCTCTTACCTTCTTAGGATCCATCTTCAATCCATTCACAGATATCACAAATCCCCAATATACTAATTCTTCCTTCATGAAACTACACTTCTTAATGTTTATCAACAACTGCTCCTCTCTCAACCAATGCAAAACTTGTCTTATATGCAACAAATTTTCTTCTCTAGTCTTATTGAAAATCAAGATGTCATCCAAATAGACAATCAAAAACTTACCCAATAATTTCTTCAATACCTCATTCATTAGCCTCATGAAAGTACTCGATGCATTTGTTAGTCCAAAAGGCATCACCAACCACTAATACAATCCTTCATTTTTCTTCAATGTTGTCTTCCACTCATCCCCTTCTCTGATTCTGATCTAATGATATCCACTCTTCAAATCTATCTTTGTAAAGTATTTAGCTCCACTCAAGCAATCCATAATGTCATCCATCCAAGGAAAAGGAAATCTATACTTCACTGTGATTTTGTTTATGGCTCTAGAGTCTATACACATCCTCCATTCTCCATCCTTCTTAGGTGCTAGCACAATAGGTACTGCACAAGGACTTAAGCTTTCTCTGATCAAACCCTTCCTCAACAACTCTTGCACTTGTCTATTCAAATATTCATTCTCTATCAGTGTCATTCAGTGTGTTGCTTTATTAGGAAAACTAGCTCCAGGAATCAGATCCATGCAATGACTAATACTCTTCATAGGCGGTAATCCATCACGTACATTATCTAAAATGATATCTTCATATTTTGCAAGCAACTCCTTTATCTCCCTCGATTTTTCTTCTACATGCTTCAAGTCTTCAACCTTATTAGGAACCAAGGCATAGCACATGTTCTCATGTCTCAGTCCATCCAAAAATATCCTTCCATCAACCAAACAAATTCTAGCATTTTTACAAACCTTAACTTTAGGAACATTCTCCAATGGAAACAAATTCTACTTCATCCCATTAGCAACAATGGTATATGTGTTCTTCTTTCCATCATCAATATATTTTCTATCATACTACCAAGGCCTTCCCAACAAAACATGGCATACATCTATAGGCATGATATCACACAAAACTTCATCATGATAATTTCCTATCTTCAATTTCACCAAACATTGTTCACTTACCAGTATCTTATGCCCATCTTGAATTCATGCTATCTGATAGGGCCTCAGATGTTTCAATCTTTCCAACTTCAATTTGGTCACCATTTCCTTCGAAATTGGGTTCTCGGAGCTTCCACTATCAACAATCACTCTGCAACATTTACCAGCTACCTTTCATCTGGTCCTGAACAAATTCTTTCTCTGCAATGGTTCCTGCTCCATCTCACTTTGACACAATACTCTTCGATTCACCAACACTTCTCCCTCTTTCGGTTTATTAGATGATCTGGCTTGATCATCCTTAGCAAAGGCTATTCTTCTACTGTTCTTTGTCTTTCTGCTTGTCTCTCCCTGATTACATCCAAATGCACTATGTCCTTCTCCACCACACTTAAAACAAGTTCCCCTAAATAATCTCTTCTCCTGTCCTCTATCATCTTTTCTATAACCCTCATTCCAGTAACCACCATATCCTCCTCTTCGGTAAGAGTTTCCATCATCTCTATGGTATAAATTATCATTCTTACTAACTTATCTTTATTTTGATCTACAAAAGATCCTCTTCCTCTAGTAAAAGTTATTCCTCTCTGAAATCTTCTGCCTCTTCCTCTCTGTCTCTACTCATGTCTTTTATTTAGTTTCAATTTTACTTTTAGGGCACATTGATATGGCTCTTCCACACTTAGCAACTTGATCAAACTGATCTCATCTTGTATAGACAACTTCAAGCCATTCACATATCTAGCTACTTGCTCAATCTCATCCTCCAAATGTTCAAATCTGATATTCAACTTTTAGAACTCCTCACTATACTCTGTCACACTTGACTACTTCAAATTTTGCAACTTTTCGAACAAACTAATATGATAATCTGTGGGCATAAACTTCATCTTTAACATTTTCACCATCCAATCCCATGATTTTATCTTCTCCTTTCCTCTTCTTTTCCTATATATCTACAAGTGTTCCCACCAAAGGGATGCATGTCCTTTCAACTTTTTACAAGAAAATTTCACCTTCTTGTCTTCGGCGGTACCTTCAAAATCAAAACAATTCTCCATCTATGTTATCCAATCAAGCAATTCATTCGAATCCAACTTACCACTATAATTCGATGGATTGAAATGCGGTTTAATATTTACTCTAGTTAGGGCTCTTATGAACCTCTCTTCTTCTTGATCAAGGCCAGGTTGATTTTCTCTTTCCCTTTCTTCCTATTCTTCTACCTCTTCATCACTCGCATCTTCAACTGGTCAACCTCTCCTCTAGGCCGTTTTGACTGCTTCTAATCTAACAACAATTCCTCTCAACATCTCCATTATAGTTGGGTTTGCATTTCCACACACTCCATTTCCTTTACCATTTCTTCTTCTTGCCATATTTACACAAGTCCTTTGTAGCTGCAGGTTGGATCCTTAGTTGCCACCCCACAAAAAATCTTCAATAGGACTTCGTAAAAACTATGATAATCTTTCATGGAATGAACCACTCTCTAATACCAATCTGGTGCAGTCACGGTAGGAGGGTCTTCAAAGAGAACAATCAGGTTGTGTAGCAAGAGTTACACAAAAAAAGCCACACAAAATATGGAGGAAAATGAAGATTCAAACATTCATATTATTAGAAATTTCAATTACAATCATCCGACAATATTCGGGTTTACAGATTGGGCTCACAGGCCTCATACAACAAGCTCAAAATAAATTATTCCTATATGCTTCGTAACATGATAGGATAACTAACAACAATGGGGCTCACTGGCTAGTGGCTAGAGTTGCTCTGTGGTTGGCTCTGGATGATAAGATAACTAACAACAATGGGGCTCGCTAGCTGGTGGTTGGAGACTTCAACTCCCCCTATTCCCTTCTGAGAAGAGTGGGGGGTTGATTGACTATTTTGATAGTATGATGAATCTAGAATTTTTTTTTAATACAACGGCCTTGATTGATATTTATTTATCGGGCCAAGCCTTTACTTGGTCCAATAGACGTATGGGAAAGGATTTGATTCAAGTCTAGTTGGACCACTTTATGTGTTCTAGTAACTAGTCAGGACTGCTTCAAATCGGGTAATATTCTTAAGCAACTAAGTCACACCTTTATTGCCCTTATTTATAAGATTGTTAAACCCCAATATATGTCTGACTTTCACCCTATCAGCCTATGTAATAATTTTTATAAAATTCTTTCCAAAATTTTGGTCAACCACATTAAATCTCTCCTAGATAAAATCATCAACCCTACTTAGAAAGGTTTTGTGCCTGGTAGGTATATTCTTGATGCGAGCATCACAACCCATGAACTAATACACTCAATGGATAGATGCAACTATGCTAGTATGGCCCTTAAGCTTGACATTTCCAAGGCTTATGGTAAGGTGATATGGAATTTTGTCCCTAAATTCCTTGCTAAGTTTGGCTTTAATCAATATGTGATCAATCTTATTATGGAATGTGTTACTACTATTAAATATTCTATTTTGGTAAATGGCTCTCCTTTTGGGTTTTTTCATGCTAGGAAAGGTTTTAGGCAGGGAGACCCCCTGTCTCCCTATTTGTTTATAATGGTGGTGGATGTTCTTAGTAGAAAATTCTCTAGTATGTTGTCAGAAGGAACTATAAAAGGTATTAAGGCTGCTTCTACCCTTGCTCTGACTGTGATCCAACAATTTTTGGATGATACTTTCCTATTTGGGAAAGCCTCAGTTTTGGAATCTAGGAAATGGAAAAATTGTCTCAACAACTATGTGGCTTGTTCTCGACAGTGCATCAACTACAACAAAATCATGATCTACTTCTTTAAGAACACGCCCAACCTGCAAGCATGAGTTATTGGTGTTCTGGGCTGTCAGAGTGGTTCCCTACCTTCAGTGTATCTTGGATTACCCCTAACTACCAAATAAGTCACTTTGGAGTTCTAGGATTCTATATTGGAGAGGATTCAATGTAAGCTTGCTGGTTGGAAAGGCTCTTTACTTAGTCATGTTGGTAAGCTCCAACTTCTTACTACTGTCCTTCAAGGCATCCCGATCTTCTTCCTATCCCTACTTAAGATTCCTAGATATATAGCTGAAAATTTTGAGAAGATTCAAAGGTTTTTCCTCTGGTTGGGTAATGAGGAGAAAAACAAACTTTCTTTAGTGAAGTGGGATAAGGTTTTCCAACCTAAAAGTAGTGGTGGTCTTGGGATAAGAACCATTTCTCTTTCCAATAGAGCTCTCATGGCCAAAGTGGGATAGGATCATATGAGAGATAGGAAGGACTAGCGTGGGATAATGAATGCTAAGTACCTTCTGAGGTGGTCACTGATTGATTTGCTTTCAAAGGCCCACCCTCTGAGGTCCTTAGTTTGGAAGGGGATTTGTAGAATTGAGGACCTTTTGAGAAAAGGGATTAAATGGGAGATAGGTAATGGTAATAGAATCAAATTCTGGGAAGATACCTAGTTACTGGACTCTCCCCTGGATTCTTCTAAGTTTAGGTTTATCAAAGGCAGTGCTCAGCAAGTGTTTGGTATTTTCGTTAGTGATTACCTAAATGGGGCCGCGGGGACTAGGAAATGGAAGGATATTAGCACCTGTTGTCCTTTAGCACCAAATCTATGTATTCTTGCTAAGACCCTCCAGGAGTTACTGGCCCTCACTAGATTACCATTTTCACATCGTGGGGATGAGTTCTTCTGGATACATGATCACCAAGGTGATCTCACTGTGAAGACTGCCTACAGATAGCTGGCTATTCAGGGGAGTGCTAATATTCTATGGAAAAAAGTTTGGAACCGATACATGATACCGAAAGTCAATTTATTTTGGTGGACCATTTGTCATAACAAGGTTCTTACTCAAGATAATTTGAGAACTAGGGGATTCGAGATTCCCAATAAATGTTTCCTATGTAAAAGAAATGAAGAATCAGTTGATCACCTATTGTTACACTGCCCCTTTGGTATGGAGGTTTGGGAGTTGGTGCTCAAAAGATTAGGGATTCAATGGATTATGAGTAAGGAAATCACATCCTTTATTTTAAGTTGGTCTGGGCCTTTTACCCATCCTTTAACGATTGAAATTTGGAACCAAGTTTCTCCTTTTATATGTTGGTGCTATGGAAAGAGAGAAACAACAAGATATTCAGGAATACTGAGATGCACCCGAAAGAGGTGTTTGGTATTGGTTTCAGGCTCATTGAGGAAAACATCTCTCTTTTCAAAGGGAAAACCTACGGCATAGGACCGAATGAGTTGGATATAAACATGGTTAAAGCCTGGCATCAGGCGTTGGATGCCAACTCCTACGACAACTCCAAAATTCTTGCATGGAGAGCTACTATTTGGAAACCTCCTAATAGGGGCTGGTATAAACTAAATTTTGATGGGGTTGCTAAGGGTAACCCAGGCAGAGCAAGTATAGGAGGAGTGATTAGAGACCATAGGGGAAATTTAGTAGCTAGTTATGCTGGAGGAATAGGACACCACTCATCTATGATAGCGGAAGCCCATGCACTATTAAAGGGCTTACAGATAGCCATTTCAATGGGGATAGAGAACTTTCATATTGAAGGGGACTCCAAGTCCATTATTGAGGCTATTAATTGTGGGAGATTACTAGGATGGAACACTAAGGATATTCTATTGGATATTAGGTTCCTAGTATCTAAACTAAAAGCTAATGTGGCTAGTCATATATACATAGAAGGGAACCAAGTGGCAGATGCTCTAGAAAATTTTAGCACTCATTTGAAAATTTCTAAATGTTAGCGGGACATAAGCATACTTACGCCTAACATTTAGAGTATTATAGTTAAGGAACAAAGCCCTTACTTGACTCATGATGTCAACACCGCACATGCTTAGTTGGTTATCTAGGGGACCCACTTGCTTACCCTTTGGGATTTTTGGTCTTATTGAAGTGATGAGATGTATCGATGGGATGGATAACAAGTGGAATTCTTCTAATTATAGGATGGAGCCCATTTTGAAAAGAAAAATCAAGTCTTTTTGTGGCAAGTACTAGAGGATTATTACTAAACTGGATTGTACTTGTCATAATAGCCTTATGGGGATCTGCTTATACTATCGAATTTTCAAATTCAAGTTTTTTTATTTTGATGTGACTTGTAATTATGAGATCAAGCTTCTTTGTGGCTTTTATTTTGCTACTAATTTGGCGTCGTGCCTTTTAGCTCCTTATTGTGGGTTTAATAAAGGTGGCCAACCCCTAAATACTATGGTTTTAGAGATATCTAATTATATCCCTGCAGCTACTCTGCCTAGAATTTTGTGCTTTTGCAATGTGGAAGGCAATCCTTCCCTACCTATCATGTCCTTTTTTCTTAGCCGGTTATGTAATCTAATCCCAATTAATGGATGCACTAAGATGGTTTATGGGCATAATTGTGCTCATGCATGTAATCTATCCATCGGATTGATTACCAAAATTTACCATTCTTGGATTAAATGCCTTATTGTGTGGGGTTATTTCCACCTTGCTATTTTCTCTAACCTTGTTATTTTGTAGAGTTCCTAGTCTTACAGTGTGTTGAGTATGGGAGGAGAAAGGGTGCGGGCTGAACCAGATAACTCCAATGAATTTTTCAAAGACCCTCTAGTCTAGCACATTTGTGTTGAAGGTGGTATTGTTCCTATGATGGAGAGACTTGTGGGTCATGACCCTAATCTGTCGACCCAGTTTGTTAATTTTTGGAAGAATCGTCATCTTACCATTGGTGGAATTTCCTTCACGGTGGAGGAGGAAGTTATCACGTAGGCCATGGGTCTCTAGTGCATTGGAATGAAGCATCCTCAACATTCTAAGACCCAGGACAATGACAGTATGAATAATTTTTTTGTGGGAGAGGAGGTGTCGTTGTGCAACCAATCTGGGTTCGAACGCAAGGCACTTCCGAGTCCTTGGAACCAAGTGTGCCTCGATCTGATAAAGTATATTACGCTTGAAGGAAGGTACGAGACTTATTATTACTCCCATTTTCCCTTGTTAAATCATCTTAGGCATAAGGTTCTTATGAGTTTTCCCTTCTACCTACTTATGGACCTAGAAAATTGGGTTGAAAAATGTATTGTTTCGGCTCCTACTAACCCTAATGAACCTACTCCTCTACCTCTCCATCAGGGTCTTATCCTAAGATTCTACCATTTCCACCTGGCTTTGTGCCCTCTGAAACCTATATCGGCTATTCATATTGAGGAAATTGAGCCCCCCACCATGCCTAACTTTTCCTTGGCTGAGTCCAAAGGCCCTGACAGAAAGAATCACCAAGCCCATACTGAGAAACCCAAACCTGCTGCTAAAAAATTAAGGGTGTTGATGGTGCTGCCTAGACAAGTGAGGTGGTTAGCCTATGTGACCTAAATTCTACCCCCGCTAAGACCCCTGGTAAGCCTGGAATGAAAAAGAAAGGTAAGTAGGAGAACGTGCCTCCTAATAAAGGAAAGAATATGGTGAGTAAGGATTCTTCGAGGGACATGATGGTTGCAGAGACCCTGGTTATTAGTTGTGATGCCATCATTAGGCACTCTAGTAGGCTGGTTAAAAACAAGAAAAAAGAGCAAATTAGGGATTTGGATATTGAAGAGGAGCTATCTGATAGCAAAAGCAGAGATGTGGAAGAGGTACTGGCAGTCGAGGATGAGGAGAAAACTAAAGGTCCCTCCTCTATCCCTAATGATCCTATCAACACTATGAGCAGCGAGGAGGAGATTGGTTTACTGTGAAATAGACTTGACATCCTGGATAAAAATCTCCTTGGGTTGACCCGCTTTAAGGTCAAAATGATCCACTATGTCACCAGTAACCTATCGGCTACCATGAAGGATGATGTGGGGATAAAGAAGATCGAGGACCACCAGGAGTGGGTTTGTGATGATATGGTTGACTTGTCTAAGAATTGGCAGAAGGCCAGCTAGTTTATTGTTGGTTTGCTATTGGTTTGTGTGTGTTTTCAGTCTTCGATTGGTTTTTGTTAGGTTTTTTTTGGTTTGGTGTTTTAGATGATGTTTTTTTGATTTGGACTTCTTGGCCCTTGGGGCTCTCTGTGTAGGGTTCAACACCCTATAAATGTTGCTTACATTATCAAAAATATGAGCTAAAATCTTACAAATCAAATCCAATATTCATTTCTAACTGCTTTCTAATGATTTGTTACAATGATTTATATCATATCCATAGATCTAGAATCCTCTGTGTTGGCCAAAAATCATTACAATCTCTGATGAAGGAAATGTAATGTGTGCATGAAATAGGTCGGCCTTAAATTTGAATTTCTCATTGACAGGTGCATAGGATGAAGTGTGGACCAAAACTAAGGTCAGGGACACTCCACAGAACAATTCAGAACACACCGCAAGGATCCGCGAGGTACGGGAAGGATTTGCAAGAGACAAAACTAGTCCTTAGGCTCAAAACTGCTCTGGTGCTCTATTCTAGAAACTGTCACTTAATCCGGAAGCAATAAATTGCTGGGAAAAGATCCACTCAGAAATATTGGAATAAGGGAAAATGAACATGTCCACAATGAAAACATAGATCCACAAGGTCCAGTGAGCAAATATGATGAAATTTTGAATCTGCCAACTTGAATTGAATAGGAACTGAACAAGAAAAAAATTGAAATGAAAATATTTTTGGTTGATGCAGGATTGCAACAAACCAAGGATGCTCCTACATCAATATGCATCCACCAATTAAATATTTCCACAATATATAATGTCCCCCTATTTTCCTAATTTACTTAAAGGAAAATGAAAAATAGACCTACTCAAACTAACAGAAAAAGAGATAAACCATAATTTTCAAGTATACTAGTTGTTGAACTACAAGGGCCAGGGGAAAAAATGGGTACAATAGATTGCATATGTTATATAACCCATGAACATGCAATAGTTGGAGCCAAGGAGTAGGTGAGTATTGTAACAAACAACAATTATCAGAGAAAAATGTGAATGCTTTAAGCAGGGTCTTGTTCACTTTGGAAGCATTCAATGCATTTACTATTTACTCATTACCTTAGTAGCCATGAGCCTACTAGCAAAGCTTAGAAAATTTTCATTTGATTTCTGGATGTTTGCAAAAAAATTATTACGTTGGTCTTTTTTTTTTTCCTTTTTTGCATATTTTAGCATGTGCTTCTTTGTTTCATGTTTATGAATGACATATTATCTTGCACAATTTGCATTTAAGAGTCTATTGTTTATGATGTCTGAGTCATACTATTTAATGCATTAAGCATGCATTGCCTATTTTAGCATCTACCATCTTGCTGCTAAAGGTGGCCCAATTTGCATTTAGACATTAAATATTTGTAAAATTTATAATGTGCTTCTATTTTTGCAGTTTTCTTTAACATAAATGAATAATAGGCCTACTCAAAGCAATAGAGAAACAAAATAATTGTCTATTATCACTCAATTGCAAATGAGACCATTGCAATTGTAACTTGCTTGTTGGCTCTAGCAATGCACAATATAGGAACCCATTCATGTTGTTTGTTATCTACTGTACTTATTTGTATAATTAGGACTTATAACAACAAATAATATTTCTAGTCGTAGCAAAATAGGAGTACTGGAATTAAGATAAGTGTAGTCACTTAAGTGAATTTCTATAATGAATACAATTGCAACAAGTTACTATTGTAATTATTTAATTGACTTTTCAAATAGTTTCTTGTCCAATGAAATTGTATTGTTTAAAATACTTTGGCAATAGGCTAGTGCCTATCCATGCAATGAATTCACAATTAATGCATTGTATGCTTGTACGAGGAAGAAGACCTTGCTCAAAGATCTAAAAGAGTATTGCTTTATCTAGTAACAACAGGCTACAAGAAATTGGAATTGGTCCCTATCATTAATACTAGCACATCATGTTTCTTAACAAGCTTGTTGATGTTGTTTGTATGCTAAAAAAGTTTAATGCATTTCCTATGTTATTTGAATTTAATAGACTATTTTTTTTATCTTCTTATCATACCACTCAATGCATTAAACATGCATTGATTGCTTCAGTATCTATTATCCCACTCTCAAAAGTGGCATGATTTGAATTTAGCGGTTAATTTTTGCGAAATATATAGTGTCCTTTTATTTTGGTAATTCACTTTAACAAAAATGAATAATAGGCCTACTCCAACTAATAGTGTTGGGAATTAGTGTTCACATAGGTGTTTAGGTTAGCTATAAAGTTGTTGAAAAACAACATATTATTATTGTTAGGTTGTTATAGTTTGTTAAATGGGTTATTATAATAGTGGTACAAATATGTTTTGAGTTGTTAAAACAACTCAATATATTTGGGAAAGTTGTTTCGAGAGTTTCCTATATTGTAGGAGATTAAACTCCTATATAAGTGTAATGTATTTGATTGAAAATAATGAGAAGAAGAAGCACATAAATCCATTTTTTTATTATTGCAGCTTCAATCTTTCTCTGCCTATATTTCTAATATGGTATCAGAGCATGACAAAGAGGAATATGTTGGAGAAAATTTTGGGGAGTTTGGTGCATCTAGTTTAGAATAATCAGTCTAAAAAGGGTTTTCTATTATTGGGAATCAAGTTACCATAGTTTTAGGAATCAAAAATTATTTGAAGACTTGTTTTAAATCACCCAAGCTAGGTAGCATGTAAGGTGCAGATTCATTGAGAAAAACAGTAGCATGATTTTCTTGCATTCATAGCACATGATCTATTTGGATACCAATACTCGTATGAGGATGTGATCAATACTAGCGTTTGATTGTGATGAGATTCTAGAATCCATTGCCTCTATGAAGTGAGAGTCTATGTGCAAGTTGTTGCCACTTTTGTTAAAGGTCATGAGTGTATGCAAAGGGAACAATTATATATAGAAGGAAATCCAATACAACAAGTTGATCGAATGGGCATGGCGTTGGAGCTTTAGTGTCTGTGAGTCTCATTCAAGGGAACCATTTGCTATTTGTTGGGCATGATTTTCTTCTAGGAGCATTTCCATTTCCATTTATAATCCTCTATTTCAATGTGTCCTTTGTTTATGTGTTATTTTGTTGTGTTGAAGGATGCGAACTATTCAAGGGTAATTTTTGCATGTGGTTTCTACTATCCAAAGGCCAGAGACTATGAATCCATCCATTTGTAGGTGTGAATCTTCTGTGAGAGGCTGTATAGAACCTCAAAGGCTTTGTGATCTATTTATTTTATGGATATTTTTGCTTCCAGTCACAATTTCACATGTGGAAAGATTGATTCATCTATCTATTGGCAGGGGGAGGCCATCTATGCAATCTATGAGTGAACAATTGAAACTGTGACACCGAATCCTCAAACCAAAGATCATTGAGGCCCACAAGTAGAGAGAAAAGGTAGACTGATCTATTTTTGCAAGCAACGCTGATCTGTTGCAGTGTGAACATCTAAAATAAAGTTTGCAAGGAAATTCTCCAAAGGCACGTTTGAAGGGATGGATCTGATTTTCATTTTTGAGGGAATAAGGAGTGTTCAAAATTCTAGTATCATTGATTGATATTGTGTTGTATTGATGTGCTTTGTCTTCTACAATACCATTAGCCTTTATTCAACCATCGTGTGGTCCATTACATGGTTTCTCAACGAGCATTTTTCTATTTAGTGGGTCTATTTTTGCAAGGAGAGACGCCGACCTACCAAGAGGACACACCATTGGGTCATTCATTCATTGTTAGGATTTTTATTTTCATTATTTCTAGCATCAGAAGCCCTAATTTGGTTTGATTCACTGAGGCATGCACTAGGACTCGAAGAAGTGAAGTGGAACTAGAAGAAGATAAGGGGAATAAAAGAAGGTGATTGTGTTGACCAATATAGATTGTTTTCCAAGTGTTTTGATCTCACATGCTTATTGTGGTGTCGATAATTATTAGGTGACTTATATGTTAACTAGGTTGAGTTTTTTTTTTGTCTACATTTATAGATTGAGTTTCTATTTTTTTTTTTAGATTAAAGTTGAGTTGTAGGTTGTCATTTTAATTTATTGTTCAGTTATTCTCTTTTAGTATTTCAAAATGTATTTTGTGTCAGTCAAAGCCAAGATGTATAGGGTGCATTTTCATAAGTCATCAAATGTTGTGTCTTCAAAAGTATCTCTATCAAAGTCCAAAGGAGTCAAATAAATAAATAAAATAAAATAAAAATTGTTTCAATTGTAAATGAATGCATTATCGCTTGTACGCGACATTCATATTTAGGGGGACATTTTATAATTGAACCTTAAAATAAAATTTTATAAGTAGCAAACCAATTGGAGGATGGAGGCATCAGAGGCTAGAGGATACTCAATGACCTCTCATCAATCACTAGCGAAGAGGCCGTAAAATTGTTCTAGTGACAAAACAACTTGTGTCAAAATGACTAAAGCCAAGATCAATTTCTAGGTAGCAGCAGTAACCATCTCATATCATTTGTGATTAGAGTGGCAATGATCTATAGTGGTGGTTGCATACGTGACAATGAGGGCTTGGTTTTCAAGTTTTTAATGTTGTGCTCGGATGTGTATGTCCCCAATCACATTTCTTGGTTGTTTGTGAATGGATGTGTTTGTCCCCATTCATGAGATGGTATAAGTGATTGGAAGTATTTGTACCCAATCTCATGAGTTGGTGATTATGATTGGATGTGTGTGTGCCCAATCATAATTGTTGTGAGTAGATGTGTGTGTCCCTGTTCATGACTTTGATGTTGGATAGATGTGTTTGTCCCTATCCAAACTTGATGTAAGACCTTGGATACATGTGTTAGTCCCTATCTGTGGTTCCATGGGTAGATTTGTTTGTCCCTATCCTTGGATGGAAGTACTAAGCGTAGTGAGTCTAGTTCCACTATTGCTTGACATGAGTAGATGTGTATGTCCCTACTCTTATCATTTATTGTTTGGTGAGCCACTGTGTGTGGTCATCAAGTATTGTGATGTACTTTCACCCCATGTTTACACTAAGGGGGGGTGTTGGTAATTAGTGTTCACATAGGTGTTTAGGTTAGCCATAAAGTTGTTGAAAAACAACATATTATTATTGTTAGGTTATAGTTTGTTAAATGGGTTATTAAAATAGTGGTATGAATATGTTTTGAGAGTTTTCTATATTGTAGGAGAATAAAATCATATATAAGTGTAATGTATTTGATTGAAAATAATGAGAAGAAGAAGCATGTATACCCAATTTTTTTATTATTGTAGCTTCAATCTTTCTCTACCCATATTTCTAATAAATAGAATAATTGTAATAAATAAGAATCAAGACACGAAAAATTGAAAAACTTTGAGCAACGTCTTGTTGACTATGCACACATTGAATGCATTACCAATTTTTTCATTGCCTTTGTAGGTCTTAGCCGACCAGAAAAGCTTGTAGGATTTAGTGCATCAAACATGCATTGACTAGTTCAATAGCTACTACTCTCTCATGAAGGTTGGCACAATTTACACACAGTGATTGAATATTTGTCAAAAATATAATGCACCCTAATAACCTGATTTACTTTCACAAAAATTAATAATACGCCTACTCCAATGAATAGAAAAAAGAGAAATTTTTTTATTATCTCTTATTCCAAATGAAACCATTGCAATGGTAACCTGTTGCTTGGCTTCAATTGCTTCATCTCATATGCCAACTGTACCCATGTATACAATTAGGCTTAATAACAACAAGCAATGCTTGTAGTTGTAGTAGGACATAAGTACTGATACCATGACAAGGGCTGCCACTCGAGTGGATTTGTAGAATGAATACAATTGCAACAAGTTACCATTGCAATCATTGAGTTCACCTCTGAGATAGTTGCTTGTTGAATCAAAATGTATTGTTTAATTTTTTTTCAGAAGCGTGAAGCTTCTATTTTTTTGTGAGAGCTTGTTAGCAAGCATATGTTTCGTGTTTACAAATAGCTTATTGTATGCATGACAATAGTAAAGCTTACACAATATGCATTAAATTCTTAATTTTCTCATTTGCAATTGTAATACTTTCCCAATCGAATTTAATTGTCTTGCAGTAGCCCTAGTATACATTTTTGTTTAAGTAATTTAGGAGAATAGGACACTATATATTTTGGAAAACATTATATCACTGGATACAAATTGCACGAGATTTTCTAGTATGTTGCTTGGCACTACAACAATGAATGCATGATTAATGCAGTAGGTCTATTATTGATATATGTTTAAGAAAAATAGGAAATTAACAAGACACCATAAATCCTAGAAAATATTTGACAAATGAACTGTGTATCCCATGATTGCAATTAGGCACATCTCTGATTGCAAAAGCAATGTGCTTTAGAGAAAAAAATAGTTTCATGTTTATGAATTACATGGCATGTCATACACTATGCCCATTTGTTTCTTTCAAAAGTCAGATTCTTGAACTAGCATTCTCCTTTATTGTTCACAACTCTTCTAATTCATAATTGTCACACACATTGGAAGAATTAAACTTCATTGCAAACAAAGCAGGAGAATGATACAAGAATTTGACCTTACAAGTTGTTGTTGAAGATCCAAGTCTAATTGTAGCAATATGGATCTTTGTCCTACACTTCAATTGCAACCAATGGTTCCTGTTACAGGTACAATTCAGATAAATGAGCAGAGTCTATGACATAGAACATGCTATTCATGAACATGAAACATAGAAGCACACAATAATTTATTCCAAAAATTGAAGAATTAAATCCAAACTATATGAGCTTTGTCATTGAAAAATGGGCTTAGTGCACTTTAATTTACTCGTTTTCATTTGTAATATTCACTTGGCCAATCAAATTTGATTGTTTTGTGGTAGGTTTATTAATAATTATAGTATTAGAAAATTAGTAAAATATGGAAGCATTGTATGCTTGGGATTCATGGACATATTTCTCATGTTTGAAAACCATGATTTATCTCTTTTGCTATTGGTTGAAGCATGTCTACTATTGATTTTTGTTTAAGTAAATTAGGAAAGTAGGACATTATATATGTTGGAAGATTTTTAATCACTGATGCAAATTGCATAAGCTTTTCCAATGGACTTCTTGGCACTATAGTAGTGAATGCATCATTAGTATACTAGGTCTATTATTGATTTTCGTTTAAAAAAATAAAGACAAGTTAGGAGGACATTATAGTTTTCTGCAAATATTTAACCAATGGACTGCATATCCCATGATTACAATTATACATATTTTTGTTTGCCAAGGAAACATGCTTATGAGGGAAAAATAGTTTCATGTTTATGAATTACATAACATGTCATTAAATATGCTTATCTATCTATTTCGAAAGTCAAATTCTTGAACAAGCGCTCTCCTTTATTGTTTACAAGTCTTCCAATACATAATACTTAAATGCATTGGAAGATTTAAATTTCATTGCAAAGAAAGCGGGAGAATGATACAAGAATCTGCCCTTACAACTTCTTGTTCATGAACCAAGTCCACTTGCAGTGATATGAATCTTTGTCCCCCACTTCGATTGCAATCACTGGTCCCTATTACAACTATAATTTAGATAAATGAGCATTTTCCATGACATACAGTATGCTATCCATAAACATGGCATAGAAACTCACACAATTAATCATGCCAAATATTTAATAATTAAATGCAATTTGTGTGAGCTTTCTCACTTAAAATGCAGGATGCAATTCATACATAACACTTATGAATGAATCAAATTCAATAATATAGACACTTCTAGTTTTATTTCTATAGAGAACACTTCAATTCTTAATTTTCTCATTTTCTTTTTTAATATTTACTTGGCTAATCTAATTTCATTTTTTTGCAGTAGCTCTATTATTCATTTTAGCTTAAGAAAATTAGGAAAACATGCAAACATTATATAGTTGGGAGTGATGAACATATTTTTTGGAGCATCCATGCTGAAGTAGACATATACGTAGCATGTAATGCACATAATCATCACGTGAAAAATCTGAGGCACACACATCAAAACAATCCTACTCTCCAGTGCATGCAGTTAGAAATGCTATAAAATCCATGGAAATTAGCATGACTTGTAATTTCTTAGAAAAAGCCATAAAATGTAAAGTCATGAGAAATGCCAAAAAATTTATAGCGATTCCCTACATTATCTATAGGCAAAAATAGCTCCTATGTTTCTCCATCCTCACAATCTTAGATGCAATACGTGTTTCACAAATATTTAACCAATGAACTACATATCCCATTATTACAATTATGTAGATTTATGTCTACAAAAGCAACATGCTCATCAGGGAAAAATAGTTTCGTGTTTATGAATTACATGGCATGTGATTCTCTATGCTCATTTGTCTATCTAGAAAGCCAGATTCTTGAGAGAATTAAATTCCATTATAAAGAAAGTAAGAGAATGATTCAAGAATCTGACCTTGCACCTTGTTGTTCAAGAGCCAAGTCTACTTGTAGCAATATAAATCTTTGTCAGCCACTTCAATTGCAACTAATGGTTCCCTATTACAACTACAAAATAGACAAATGAGCATAGTCCATAACATACAATATGCTATTCATAAACATGAAACACACAAGCACACAATAAATTTTGGAAAATATTTTAAAATTAAATCCAATATGTGTGAGCTTTGTTGCTCAAAATGCAATCAATGCAATTGATAATAACACGTGCAAAAAAATCAAATTTTATAATCTAGACACTTCTGGTTTTATTTCCATTAAATGCAAAATGTCCAAGATGTCTTTGAGAGCTGCTAAGCATGCAAGCAGTAAATGCATAGTTAATTCTTGTTTGTTTATTGTTTGTTCAAAAGGTTGTATGTTTTTAGCTCTCCATGTTGTCCATGACATATAACATGTTATTCATAAACACGATACACACAAGCATATCGTATGAATTTTTCCAAATGTTAAACAATTAAATCGAAACTGTAAGGGTTTTGTTGCCGAAATTTTGCTCATTGTGCTTGATACACAAGCCTTGCCAATGAATCAAATTCTAGAAACTAAAAATTTCTATAATCAAATTCTATAATCTGAGTGTTGCATCGAAGGCTTCACTATAGTACTAGTAATCAGGATCAATCCCAATATCTTATAGTCTATTGTTACTAGATAAAGCGATACTCTTTTAGATCTTTGAGAAAGCTATTCTTCCTTGTACAAGCATACAATGCATTCACTCTGAATTCATTGCTTCAATAGGCATTACCCTACTACCAAAGTATTTTAAACAATATAATTTGATTGGAAAAGCAACTATTTTAAAAGTTAATTGAAAAATTACAATAGTAACTTGATTCAACTATATTAATTATACAAAGGCACTTAAGTGGCTTCCCTTGTCCTCAAATTAGTACGATGTGAAAGCATACACAATAATTCTTGTTTAGGAATGGTTCCTTTGATTAACAGCAACATATCACATTTTTCAACGAACTTTTCAATCTTCTTGTCTCACACATATTGCATGAATTTATTAAATATTTGTCACAATATATAATGTCTCCCTATTATCGCAATTTACTTAAACGAAAATGAATAATAGGCCTACTCCAACCAATAGAAGAAGAGATAAATTATAATTTTCAAACACAAAAAATATGTCTTTAAATCCCAACTGTAGGAAAAAGAGAAAAATATTTTAAACAATTCAATTTCATTGATCAAGCAACTATTTCAAAATCAAATCCAACAAATGCAATAGTAAACGTGCCTAGTGCATTCACTATTTTTTCTTATAAAGTGGATGCTATTGCTTGCTTATTTATCCATAGAAACTAAGTAACTGGGAAAGTAGCTCAAATAGAGCCGAATCAAGCATCAAATGAATCTTTCATGTTTGAAATCTATAATCTATCTCTCTCTATTGCATGCAGTAGGTATTCCATCCCTATTTGTCTAAGCAAATAAGCGAAATAGAAACACATTATAAAATTTGTCAAATAAATTTCATTTTCCAACTAAGTATGTCAAATTGAAATAAAATATATGCAATAGCAACTTTCCCTTTTAAAACATGCTTGTTTTGATTTGCTAATATATTGCATACTAAAAAGTTGCAACATTTAGCTTTAATCTATTTAAACACAAACATAAGAAGATAAAGTATTGTATAGCATATAAAGGAAAAATATGTTGACTACAAAATAAAAGAAAAATAAAATTAAGTCACAGAACATAAGATGTAGTGATATAGACGAAAGAGCCAACAACAAAAGCATAACAAAAAGTGCCAACTTTTCCAACAAAATGATAGATACTGAAGCAAAATAGTACAATGCAATGAATTTTTGCAAACATCTAGCTAGTCATTAAATGTGAATTTTATAGGATTTGTTGTTAGGCCAGTTCCCATCAAAGCAATCAAGCCATAGTTAATGCATTGTAAGCCTCTACAGTGAACAAGATCTAAAACAGTATTGCTTTATGTAGCAACAACAAACTACCATTCTAATGCATCAATCAAAAAAAAAAATTGTTCTAAGTCTATATTCTCACATGTTCACATGTAACACCCTTGCCATTCTCACCACCCATGCACTTAGTTGATATCTACAACGTATGCAACACAAAAAAGCATACACAAGCATCACTGTTTATAGTTGTTCACCATTGACAAACTACAAGGTATTGGATTGCTCCATACCACTAGCCTCAACATATTGTGTTTCTCAAGGAACATTTCAATGTTGTTTCCCTTCCTTAATCTGTCCATTTAATGGTTTGACACCAATTGTTTTAGGTGGAACTTTTCAATGATGTAAATGGATAAATACTTGAAATAAAATTACCTACTATTTAAGCCTACAATCTAGCTATATCAATAGCAAAATATAAAAATAATTCTTTTCAAACATGAAAAATATGTTCATAAATGCCTAGTATATAGTGTTCTCATATTTTCCTAATTTACTGAAACTAAAATCAATAGTAGGCCTAATGCAAGAAAATCAAATTTCATTGGCCAAGCAAGTATTACAAATGAAAATGCTAAAATTAATAATTAAATGCACTTCATGTGCATGGAATTTTGTTGAAAGGAAAGTTACTATTGTGATCAAGGCAGCTCAATATTGCAATTGTATAATGTGCATTGGAAATGGAAGGCTTGTCAATAAATCTACATCTAATGCATTAAATGCCAATAGGTCTACTACTCTCTTTTTTTTAAGTAAATTAGCAAAATAGGACTTTATGTATTTTCACAAATATTTAATAGCCAAGAAAGTCTACTCAGCCATAACAATTAGTTTACAAAGTGTTCTTGATAGTATTTGTAGATCATAGCCGACATAACATAACAATTGTGCAATCTAACCCTAGGCTTAGAAAACATAACAATTGTGCTACAATTGATATAGTATTTAATGCATTTACTATGCATTCACTGCTCTACAATGCATTATAGTTATTTACAAAATTTATCATCTACTTCTATTTTGCTACTTTGCTTACAAGCAAATGAATACTAGGGGCACATAATAGAATTTGGGTAAAAATAGACCAACACGATAAATTTTTGCGAACACTCAGACATTAAATACAAATTTTACAAACTTTGCTTATAGGCTAGTACCCACTCAAGTAATGAATGCATAGTCAATGCATAAAATTCCTCCATAGTCACTAGGATCTTGCTCAAAGCATTCAATTGGGGATCAAGAATAACACAAATCAAACATGGCAATAGTAAGCCAAAAACACACAAGCTTCTCAAAGAACAATAAACATATGAGAATAAGCACAAATAAAACCTAGTGCTCACCTAAGATTACATGAATTAACTATGCATTCATTGCTTGTGTACCCACCGGCTATCCAACACATTTTACACTTGCATTTAATGCATTAAACATTAATTCATAAACACAAAAGCTTTTCAACAAACAAAAAAACAAGAATTAGCACAAATCAAACCCAACACTCGACTAAGATTTCATGAATTAACTATGCATTTGCTACTTCCATACCCACCAACTCTTCAACACACCTCACACAATTTTCATTTAATGGATTAAACATGCATTCATTGCTTTAGTATCCACTAGCCTACCGCCAAAGCCCCCAAAATTTGCATTCACTGATTAAATATTTTCCAGGATAGGCAATCTCCTCCTATTTTCCTAATTTACTTAAACAAAAATATGTCCTTAAATCCCAACTATAGAAAAAAGACAACAATATTTTAAACAATACAATTTGACTCGCGAAGCAACTATTTCAAAATAAAATTCGAAGATTGCAATAGTAACTTGCTTCTGGGAAAAAAAATAGCTTCATGTTTATGAATCACATGGCATTTCATTCACTATGCTCATTTGTCAAAATGATACAAGAATTTGACCTTCCAGTTCCTTGTTGAACAACCAACTATCTATACCCATTTTTCCTCCTCGCCCCTCTAATAGCAACCAATACTTCTAGGTTACAAGTATCATAAATAGATAAACAAACCTCTTACCAGTAGCCCACTGTTCCTAGGATTAAGGTCATAGAACTTAGCTAAAATCACACAAGTTTTTCAACAAACAATAAATAAATGAGAAAGAAGTTTAAGAACAACAAGAAACTATTTCAAAATCCAAATCAACAAATGCAATTGTAAACCTCCATATTGACACAAACTAACAATTGCAATAGTGACCTAATTTTCAACAAAAAAAGTTTCATGTTTATGAATTACATGACATATGCTCATCTGTCTATTCAGTAAGTCAGACTCTTGGACCAAGCTTCTCCTTTATTGTTCACAACTCTTCCAAAGCATAAATTTTATGCACATTGGAAGACTTAAAATTCATTGGAAACAAAGGGGAAGAATGATACAAGAATCTAACCTTCCAGTTCCTTGTTCAATAGCCAAGTACATTTCTACTCATATAGATTTCTGCCTCCAACTCCAATTGCATCCTATTACAGGGACAAATTAAATAAATGAGCATATTCCATGACAAATAATATTCTATTCATAAGCCTGAACAATGGAAACAACAATAAAATTTGTAAAAAAATAGACCAACATGATAAATTTTTGCAAACATTCCCCGTTAGCCCTTGTAACAACAACCAACCATCATAAACACAGAGACAAGCCACTCAATAATAGTGCACTACCATAGAATAACAAACATGCAAGAATGGAACTAAAAACTAAAAACACACAAGCTTTTTAACAAAAAAAAACAAACAAGAATAAGCATAAAAAAAACCCAGTACTCGCCTCACATTTCATGAATTAACTATGTTTTTGTTCTTATAAATAAGGAAGTGATAGATTGTATGGCTAATAGAACTTAATGACAACTCATGCCCAAGGTAATGACCAATATTTGTCAAGAGTAGCTAATTCTCAATCTCTACATCAACACCATGCCTCTAAATCCTTTGTCTCTAGCTAATGTCATTACTAGCACATTACTGGGGCAAAGCTCCATGTCATCAATAATAGCGGTAACATCTCATCAGGAAAGCTTAACATACAAATCATTTGCCCATATTTACTCTAGATTAATCCATAGTAAATATGGCATCATTATAAGAAAGAAAAATACATCTTAAGTAAGTGATAATGATAGGAAAAAAGATTAAAATTGACAAAAGTGTATAGAAAGAAATTACTAACATAATTAATTTAAAGGACACAACAAATGAGAAGGAAGATATAGCTAATGATTTAAGAAATTGAAACAATACAAATTTTTAATAGATAGTTATTTCATCTACAAACATGATATTTCAATATAATTGATCTTATAATCTATCACTCTAATCTTGACCAAAACTTTACATCCCCACCATTAATTAAGAACATTCTTCTACTTAAGAAAATTCCAATTATTTTTCTCTCTAAATTACTTCAAATTTATATCTCAAATGATAGGAATCCCTCTGATTTGACACCCACTACCCCATCATTAACATCTTAGATTTAAGAGCTTGATAAAACCTTAGCCCTCCTTTAAGAAACATGTTTGAAAAGATTATCTTAGAAGCAAGCTTAAATGGATGTGAAAGTGGTAACAGTGATGAGATAGTGTTCTTCTAGAAGAATTCCAAAGTTTTCATGGTGGTGACTCATCTAGGGATGATAAATATCCTCAATGAATACCACACTGTGTATCGGTGGATCAGTGTACGTAAGACTAGGGAAAACTCATGACTGGATGGAATGATGGGAGTTCTAAGAACACACTATTAATGATATTTTTGCTACTTTCTATTCTTAGTTTATCTACTATTTTGGCTGGCTGGTTTGTTGAACAGTCACCAAAGACCTTATAAAAGGCTCTATAATGACTTGTTTTATGATGAAAGCTTCTTTGTTAAAGTCATACATTTACTAGATTAGTGCTATATTTTGTCACAATTAGACTTAAAGGAATGTCAAGCAGTTGTTTATCTAAACTACGAGAGGTATACTTCTGGTGAATGCAATTCACACTTGCTATGTGTTTACGATTTAAAAGCTTATTCTGTACAAATAGTTAAAGTGCCTTTATAAATTGCATGTCTGCTTATGAACATTCACTACAATTGGTAGTGCATGACATTTGTTATTTTGATAAATCTTCTAAGATTCGTATTTGTAACCTATCACATAGGGAAAAGTGATGGGTTTTTCTGCTAGTTTGTATGTCTAAGATAGTTGCAACATAGGAATAGAGAGTAACGAATTTGGAAAAAGTAAAGTTTATTTATTGTTTCTTCCATCCCAAGATTGAAAGTTTAGGTAGGTTTAGTTAGAAACAGATAAAAAGGAAATAATTATTAGTTAAAATCAGGTTAATGGATTTGAATTCTAGGTGGTTTGACGGGATGAATTACTTCTATAAAGAATCAAATTTATAGATTATGTTAATAAAAATAAAAGATATAAATTAATGTATAATTAAAATTATTTTTTTAATAAATGTGTATTACTTTTATTCACAAATAAAAGTAATGATTTATAATGGATGATATGAGCACATAGGAATAAATCACATAAGAGAGACTTCCACAACAAGTGTGAACTTAAATTTTATTCATGTCAAGTCTTATAATTGAAGAAAGATGTTTCTAGAAAAGGTTTCAAGAAGAAAGAAGTTTCTAGAAGGAAAGAGTATGGAAGAGAGAAGTGGTGTTGGAATACTCACACACAAATAAGTGTTTTCATCACCTCAATAGTACTAGCACAAGCATTGAAACATGTATGGAAAAGAAATGTAGCTAATGCACACAAAGAGATAGAAAATTGTCTTAGCAAGGAAGGAGTGGCAAGTATCTCAATGTGGCACACTAGCCAAACAAGAAGCACAATACACATATGTAGAGGGTTTTCAAGTTAACTCAAATCTACTAAAATATACATAATAAATATGACACTATGCGGAGGTGGCTACTGCCTATCATGGTCTCAAGTTGGCACATATCAAATGTTATAAGAAAGTTTGGCTGGAGGGTGATTCTTTGAATATTATTAATAATTTGAAAAAATGTGCTCCCCCTCTTGGACTATTGAGTCTTTGATCAGGGATTCCATTGATATTTTGAATTCTTTTGATGAATTTTGCATCTCTCATATATTGAGAGAGGGTAATGGGCTAGCATACTTCTTCACTAATATTGGTGTTAGAGAGGGTAGGGAATGGGGGTTGAATGACCCCCTCCCTATAAAAGCTATAATAACTGTAAACTATGATGGTCGATTTTAAGTTGCTTAAGTTTTCATTATGGATGGTGGCATGCATGTATTTCTTCACATGGCTGATTATTATTAGAAAGGATGGTGAGTCAGATTTGAATCAAGCGAATGGAACACAATGTTATTAACCCTCCTTTCCATCATTTCATTTCCCACACATATTTTGGGTGCTCTTTGCATTGTCTTCCAGAGTTTTCCTATCACCGAGTTTAGAGTTTTCAAGCTGGTTTTTTATGCTAACTTTGTTGCTATGGGTGGAGATAGAAACCACACTGAGCCTTTTCGTGTGAAGCTTCCAAGAAGAAGAAGGAGATTTAGCAAGTGTTGGAGAAAGGAGGGTTAACTCCTTAGAGAAATTACATGGCAATAATCCTCAGGTAATGACACGGTTTTCTAAAGGTTGGAATGATAGGGTGTTGAAGCTCGAGGGAATGAAGTTTGATGTCAACAAATAGTTCATAGCTAATATTATGGGTTTGGCCATGGATGATGTGAAATTATTTAGAGATAAGGAGTCACAAACGGAAATGCAAATCTTTTTCAAGAAGGATGAAGCTAAGGAATTGAGGATAGCGAGGAGTGGAGGATACCAGAGAAGCTCCTTATAAGCTTTGTGGGGAGATGTTACAAAAGAGCTCATGCATTTTATAACCCTAGAGGGTCAGTTCTCAACGGTTAATGCCTACCACTTCATCTTGCTCAATCATTTCTTCCATAAGAAAAGGATTTCATTTATATATTATCTTCTAATGTCTCTGGACTCGAGTCTTAAGGATCACAAGAAGAACCCTAAAATTCTTGTCTTGTATGTTGGGTTGATCCTTCTTATCTCTAACTATGCAAAATATTTTGAGGTTGCTAGGCCAATTATGACTTTGAAGGGTAAACAGATTAAGCCTATCGAGGAATATGAGATAGCCTCTGATGAAGAACCGGCCAACAAAAAAGAAAAGAAAAGAAAACTTATTCTCGAAAAAGGGTCGAAATCAGAGGAAGATGTGGAATTTATCCTTGACTCTTTGGATGTGGGTCCTCATTCCCCTATTGTGGGAAAGACCAAAAAAGAGGAGTTGTGTGCTAGTGAGGGTTATGTGACATGTAGTGATTAGGTGGTTGTTGCTTTCCTATGTAAGGGTATGTTGGAGAAGGTTGTGTTGTATGAAGAATCCACCTCGCCGCCTCTTATGACCAAGCTAAATAAGGAGTTGGAAGAGGGTAGTAGGAAGAAACATGTTCTAAGGACTATGAGCCAATTAGTCGAGGGTTTTCCTCTCACTTTAGTGGGAATTTTGTATGTTGATGATTCTCTGAGGGTTATTCTGGACCTGCAACAAAAAGGTACACCTATGGTTTCTAGTGGTTCGATTGTTGTGGATACCAAGGATGCGGAGGTGCAGAGACTAAAGAAGAGAAAGGCAGTAGCAGAGGAGATTGCGAGTTCCATCTACAAAATAAAGACTTTGATTGTTGTTGGTAAGGGTAAGGATATTTTTGCTAGGTAAGATAAGGTTAGTTCCTTTGAAGAGGAAGATGCTTTGGGGAAGGGGGTTTTTTAAATTGATAGAGAAGAGATGTCTGATGTGTTGGGATCCATTTGTGAGGGTTCGATTGTCATGTTCAAAATTTTTAAAATGGTTTTTTCATGAACTCAATAAAACTAATGTAAAAGTTAGGGGTATGGTGAATATGGATGAAGTGTCCTTTGTCCAAAACTAGATTGATGAATTTTTTGATTCCTTAAACACTATTGTAGACACTGTGGTGGAGGAAATTTTTAACATGAAATAGGTGTTGGTCTCCTATAATGATTCAATAACTAAGCCTTTACGGCTATGATTCAAAGATTGGACATCTTGAACTGAACATCTTAGTCATCATGAAGGTGCATTTAACTTGTCAACCCAAGGACGTAAACTTGAAATGGGTCAGCATTGTATGTGCACTAGGAACTTCAAAATAGTCACTCTATTCTATAGCTAAGGAAATCACAATATTGGAAAGTAAATTGCATGAAAAGAAAGGAAACAATACTAAGTATCAAATAACAAATCTACTAAACCAAAACACATAACAGGAATAAAGATCTAGGTAGTGTAACATGAAACTATGTTGGTTGCTTTGGCTGCAAGAAGAATTACAATTGCTACAGGAATAGACAAAGCCAAATTTATAACTAAATGCAGAACAAAAGATAATAGCTAAACTATCTACTCTAAAAGTATGGATTACTCACCAAGTTGGCCCCATTTGATGAGAATCCTCTAAACTACTAAAAACTCAAATACTCAACTCAAAACAACATCTTGTTCATGGAGAAATATAGAAAACAAAATCATAACATGGTTTTATTGAAAAATAGAGAATACTTAGTACATTATCAGTTTATTTACCAACAACAATCAACAACTATGCATAACTAGAACCTCTTTGAAAAATTCTCTAAACCTTCAAGAGGAAGATTCAAATCATTATTTATACTATCAACTAAACTAGACAGTCAACTCCCACTAGTTGAGAGGATGCCACTTAGGGAAAGCACGAAAAGAATGGCAGAGCGGTTACGTTCTGCAAGGGAATCCGGTAGCACATACAAGCCCAACCTAGACTCAACACTACAGTAATGCCTGTGAATGCTCAATGCCATTAATTGCAAGATGGTTATTGCTCTGGCATGAAGAATCTTGCTGCAGTCGTCCAAGGTTGACTCCTTCAGATGATCCTCCTACATGGTCTTCTGACGGCTTCCTTCCTAAATTGGGCATCTTTGAATAGCAATTGCATGGCACTGTTAGTGCGTTTAATTGCACAACTATAATTACTTAAGATAAAATTCAACAATCACATGTGAAATCAATAAAAATAATTCATATAACATGCTGGTATCATTAAAGTCTTGCCAAGGTGGAAATTAACCCAATATAAAAGGTTTGAGGGAAACATTATAAAAGTTTAGAAATTTAACCATCAAGTCTATGAAATTATCAGATAATAGACTTATAACATCTACCCAAGACTAGACCAAAAATGAGACTCATCATTCCCCCTAACCTAGCGTTTTGCTGGTCCTCCAGCAAAAGGGGTGTTCCTATGCTTTGTTAAGGCCCTAAAATTGGAAACCTCTATCTAACCAACATTTGTAGCAGTAGTCTTTGAATTTAGATCCCTAAAGAAGCCTCCCAATATGTCAATCATGTCCCATCTCTACCTCTCAAGCTCAGTTTTAGGCTGGAAGAATCTGAAACTATGCACCAGCCATAGAAGAAGTGGTGGCTGAAAGGTCAAGGGAAGCCAAAATGTTCCCTGCATTCTGCCCAACTAAATATAATTCTTTGCATGCCTTAGTGTTGCACTGTAGTTGTGGATGGAATGGGGCTCTGCTTGTTTCAATTCATCTATTAAACTATTCCATCTTTGAGCCAAGTACACTCTCGCAAGATCTTCCTTCATAGCCATTTTAACTTCATATTATGTGTATACTGCCTCTATCTAGGGCATTATTCTTTCTCCATAGCTCGACCTAAGCAGCATTCTAAGCCACTCTTAGTGGACATCCCTAGGGAAATATGATTCTTCTCTAATAGCAAGGGGGTTTCAACTTCCATTCTCCTATAAGCATCATTTTGCTTCCCCCAATTAATCTCATTCTGAGCCCAAGATGAAAATTCCCTAAGCTGTATATCTCCCACATAGAGCAAGGGGTTCCATTCATGATCTTTTGTGACTACAAAGTTATGGAGGTAAAATTCACACAACAGATTCTTCATTTTAGGAGAAGCAATTCCAAAGGAGTTGAAAAATTCCATAGGGGTTTCAATAGAAGGGTTCAGGTCGGAGATAATTCTAGACAGTTTAAAAGAGAGGTATTTTTCTTTTAGATTGAGGGCATAAACTCGAGGAGGAGGTCTGCACTCCACAATTTGTGGTATTATAGTTACAATGTTGTCCACCTTTTTCTTCAAGGTGACAATTTCTTCCTCTTTCTCCTTAATGATCTCATTCCTTAATTGAATCTCCTTTTTAAGTTTCTTCTTTTCCTTCCCCCATTCCTCCTCTCTTCTCTCTATCTCTTGCCATAAATTCAAGATTGTAGCATGAATAGTAAAACTAGGGGGCCTATGGATACTTACCAAGTTTTTGGCCGTTGGCTGCTCCTCGTGTAGTACTACTACATCAATTCAGGCTATCCCACAATCTAGAAAGGTGGTGTATCTTCATCTGCCTCTTACTGCAAGATACCCTATTCCTATTCTGACTGTGGCTACAGGATCTCTTCATTATGCTACAGGAACCCAAACTCATCCTCTAATTCTTCTACTATATTGGCGAGGTCATCCAATGTTACCTTTGCTACTCTATGAGATACATCCTCTTCTTTTTCCTCAATATTTTCCTACTCCATGGAAGCCTCGGTGTCTTCACACAATGGTTCTTCATGCCCAAGGCTCTACAAAGGTGTATGAAAAGTTGGCCCAACTGATCTTACTTTTCTAGGGGTGCCTCTCTGTTTCCCTTTGGCTACAGGATGAACAATCAGAGCCTTCCTTTTTCTATCACTCAACACGCTCTCTTCTACATGCTTGGTTTTAGTTTGCTCCTTTTCATTACTGATTTCAGCCTCCCTCTTTTATGCCCTGGCTCTTAATAGGGTTCCTAGGGGAACATTTTCTTCAACATCAG
This sequence comes from Sequoia sempervirens, assembly GCA_007258455.2. Classification (NCBI taxonomy): domain Eukaryota; kingdom Viridiplantae; phylum Streptophyta; class Pinopsida; order Cupressales; family Cupressaceae; genus Sequoia; species Sequoia sempervirens. The sequence goes on along the minus strand of VDFB02281492.1, from coordinate 1,070,353,669 downwards.
ATGAGTAACTAGTTTTAGGGGAATGCTCTGTGTTTGAAGAACTAATAGTTATGGCCTCTTTTATCATTGCAAGAGGGTTTGAGCTAGGTCCTACACTAGAGGTTGAAGCAACAAGGGTAGCTTCGACCTAGCTTAGTCTCCTACTAACCCTACGTGGTTGGGGTAAAGTCCTAGGCAACATTTCTTTAGGCCTAAATTGATTAACATTTACAAATTCTTGCAAAGGCATTTCAGACACATCATTCAAGGATTTCTTAACCAATAACTTTATCAAACAATGATGTGAAATAGAGTTATCCCTACCTTTCTACGTCTCAGCTACCATGATGGAAAGGAGGTTGTAGAGGAAATTAGGCACATTGACTCTCCTCACATGCCTCATGTGGCTTAAGAGCTTGAAGTGGACTAAGTGCAAATTAGATAGGCGCCTTTCACATGTAATGTACCTAATAATGTGGATAGTTTCTTGCTTCCAGGGCTCTATTAGAGACGTCCTTTTTGCACCTTGCTTATCAATGCTGATAGGTGGGCCACCATGAAGGGTGAATTCAACTCTTGTTGACCTAGCATCCCTTGAAACATGGTTATTTTCTCCCTCAGCTGGCAACCCTGCTACTTCAACAATTCATTCCTCTGTTGCCACAATTTCCAAGCCTTTCACTGTGGCTCTTCCCTCCAAAAATGTTTGGGAAAATTCAAGAGCAACTTGTTCATCAAAGACCTCTAATTTTGTGAAGTAATCAAACCACTCGCATCGTTGAAATTCTAGCAAAATTTTGTGTCCTGAAGGAGAACGTCATGAACTGAAGGTTTGTGAAAAATTAGACCACCACCCATCTTCTAAAATTGTTGTCACCCTGTGAAAATGTGCTCCTTCTGTAAATTCTACTCAAAAATCACCCTGCTATAAAAAAACATTTACTGCAACTGGTGACCATACTTTCCTTTTCTATTTGTTTTTATCAAAAACTGCTTATAATCTCTACCAGGAGAAGGTAATTAATGGGAAGGAATGGATGATCAATGAAGGTGGAGATGAAAAGAAGTTGGTGGCTCAAGACTATCACATCACACATGTGAGCCAAATTTTAAATTTGGAAAGTTTTTAAATTTTTGACGTAAACTGTTGGTGACTTGACACCTTACATTACTTTGGCAATATTTTATCCCCGCCAACCTAAAGGGTGACATGTGTCCTCACATGATGGAGAAAGAAAGGTGACAAGATAGGTAGTAATAACATGCTATGTGAATTATCGTATGATTATACATTGATTACGTAAATGAACTTAAGAAGTAATTAAGAGGTGCTAATTAAAATGCACATACATGATCATGCGAAAGATGCATAAAAAGATCATGAAATAAATGAGCTACCTTCTGCCTTCATTGGAATTGATTGAGCATTCAATTAATTAAGTGGAATGGGATGAGGCAACATGAAATGATGAAAGAGAGAGAAGGGTGGTATGGATGGACGGATGGTTGGATGGGCGAAGAAACAGATTCCCACTTAAAGTGGAAATCTTTATTATGGTGGTGACATACCTTAATTTAGCCAAAAGGTGGGACACTAGGTCCACCCCTTTTAGCTGCAACAAACTCGTTTGTTATCTAATGGGTAAGTTGTTGCAGGAACTCCTCCTTAGAAGTTCGCTTGTGATATAGTCTAAGATGATGACCATTGACAAGGAGCTTGAATCTTATAGGGTCAATGGTAGTCAACTGCATGACTCCATTAGGAAAGACTTCAAAAATCTCATACGGTCCAAGCCATCTTGTTTGTAGCTTCCTTACATTATCCTAGTACTTGGAGTCATATAATAATGCCCAATCTCTTGGATGAAACTTCTTCTCCTTAATGAATTTATCGTTCCATCTCATCCTCTGGTTCTACACTACCTTAGTGTGGTGTAAGGTTGTTCTTTTCATCTCATCCAAGGCAATTAATTGCATGATTCATTCTTCCTATGCTGCAGAGAGTTCCATCTCTAGGTCAACTACAGTTCTCAAAGTCTTGTATTCAAATTCAATGGGCATCATGGTTGTCTTCCAAAAAAACAATTCAAAGGGGGTGAAGCTTGTAGTGGTTTTCCAAGTAGTTCTATAAGCCCATACTGCTTCTAGCAATCTACTTTCCCAATCCTTTTTATGAATGACCACTGTCTTTATTAGAATTGCTTCAATCTCCCTATTGGTTACCTTACCTTGTCCATTGGCTTGAGGGTGATAAGGGGTGGATTTTCGGTGTCTGATGTTGTATTCATTGACCAAGGCTGTGACAAGAGTTGAAGTAAACTGAGCTCCTTAGTTAGTAACAATTTCTCTCAGGACCCCATATCTGGTGAAAATCTCTTCATACAAAAATTTTGCAACTTTATTATCCTTTGCATGCTTCATGGCCTTGACCTCTACCCACTTAGTTACATAATCTATGCAAACTAGAATATAAGACTTACCATGAGATGGTGGGTCAATAGATCCCACAAAATCCAATCCCCACTTGTCAAAAGGAGTAATTACTACTTGGGGGTGAAGTGGCATTTCATATGATCTAGTTGGTCAGCCCATCCTCTAGCATCTATCACATTTCCTTGTGCATTTTTATGCATCCTTGTGGAGATTTGGCCAATAATATCTTGTATTAAAGATCTTCATGGCTATAATTTTTGCTGCAAAATGTCCTCCATAGGGTTCATCATGACATACATGTAGGATTTCATATGTATCATCTTCTCTCGCACATATCCTCGTGACATGATCAGGTCCAATATAAAACAAACATCCAACAATCCAAGAGAAAGGAAAAGACTTTTCAATAAGTACCCTTTTCTCCTTTGGTGAAAAGTGAGGAGGTACTCTTCCTATCACAAGGTAGTTGGCTATATCAGCATACCAACGTGTTTAAACATTGATAGAAAATATATTCTCATCAAGAAAGGAGTCGTCTATGATTTGATTGTCTTATGATGTAGTCAATCTTGAGAGAAAATCTACAACAACATTAGCCTTTCCTGGTTTGTCCATAATGGTTATGCCAAACTCCAGCATTAGCAACAACCATCTTGCTAGTCTTCTTGAGATTAGAGGCTTGTTCATCAAATATCTGATTGTTGCATGATTAGTATGCACAAAGATATGATAACCAGTAATCTAATGTCTGAACTTGTTTAGAGCATAGATTATTGCTAGCATCTCTTTCTCTATGACAATTTAATTAAGTTTAGCTCCTTGCAAGTTTTTGTTGATGAAGTTAATGGAATTTTCTATGGACCCTTCTTTTTGTCCTACCACTGCTCCTATGGCATAATCTAATGCATTTGTGTGGATGTGGAATGGTATCTCCCAATGAGGCCCTTTTAGAACAAGAGCATTGGTCAAAGCTATCTTCAAATCAGAAAATGCTTTATCATAGTCCTCTATCCATTGGAAGTCAACATCTTTTTTCAAGAGATTGTATAATGGTGTTGCCATTTTATTGAATTCTTTGATAAATCTTTTATAATATCTTGCATGTCCCAGGAAACTTCTAACATCCTTTTGTTTTGTAGGTATGGGAAAATCAATTATTACCTCAATTTTTGTAGGGTCAACTTGAATTCCTTTGTGGGAAATGTAGTTACCAAGAACTACACCTTTCTACATCATCATAAAAAATTTCTCACTGTTTAGTGACAAATTTTGGTCTTCACATCTCTGCAGGACTTTTCCAAGGTTCTCCAGTGCTTCATCAAAGTTAGCTCCATATGTCGTAAAGTCATTTATATAGATTTCCATACAATCAAGAGAAATGTCAGAAAATATGCTAATGACTTCCCTCTTGAAAGTTGTAGGTCCATTGCATAAGCCAAATGGGAGTACTGAATAATCATATGTCCCCCATGGACAAGTGGAGGTTGTCTTCTCTTGGTCTTTCGGTGCAATTTGAATCTGATTGTAGCCACTGAATCCATCTAGGAAAGAGAAATACTGCTTTCCTGCAAGGGAATCCAATACTTGATCTACAAAAGAAAAGGGGAAATGGTCTTTCTTGGTGGCAGCATTAAGCTCTCAATAATCAACACAAAATCACAATTTTCCTCCCTTCTTGGGCATAATCACCAATGGGGACACCCACTGGCTATCCAAGATAGGGTAGATAGAGCCAACATCCAACAACTTTTGCAGTTTTGTCTTAACAATCTCCCTCAATGCAGGGTTAATCTAGTGTTGAGGTTGCCTTATAAGCTGACAATCATCTCTAATAAAGATCCTATGAGTACAAAGCTTAGGATCTAACCCCTTTATATCATGGTAATCCTATGAAAATGCATGCTAATGGGATCTCAACAAGTCATTCAATTGCAATTGTTGCACATTACTCAACTTACTATTGATATTCAAATATCTTCCCTTAGACACTTGTACTTGAGTAGTCAATTCTATCATAGTTGCATCATTGATACAGGGTACCTTGAGTTCATAAGGCAACATTGCGTGAAACATACCTGTTGTTGTAGGAAGTTTTTTTGTTGACAAAGTGGTTGCAGGAAGAATGTTTATAGGAAGTTCATTTGCAAGTGTAGTGGCTACAAGAAATTCAAGCAAAATAGGTAGAAGCATTCTTATAGGATTAGTAGAACTAGAGGCACTAGAGGATGATACTTCCTCAAATTCACAATGGTTTCAAACTATGCTAGTCAACACCTCATCATCATCTTATAGTTGCAAAAAGGAGCTTCTACCTAACATCATGAGTTGTGCCACATAATTAGCTTCCTTAGTTTCTTCTCTGACTTGTGGCCATACAAAATCCTCCTCATCATGAGTGGGATGAGTAGGAGGGTAAAGAGTAAGATTTTTAGTACTCCTTCCATCTAAAATGGTCATGTCACTAGATCAACACCTAATATAAACATTTTTTGTTGATAACCAGGGTCTTCCAAGGATGAGAGGATATCCTCCTGGTGTAGCTTTGGGAGAGAGAATCATAAAATATGTTGGATACTCCCAATAGTCTAAAATCACCACAAGGTTTTCTACTATACCTTCAAGCTTCACGGTAAAACTATCAACAAGCTACAGGACAGTAGGAGTGGATCGCATGTTTACCACATGTAGTTACTGCAGGATGTCTTTAGTCATTACATTGATTGTTGATCCTAGATCAATCAAGGCATTGTTTACTTGAATTGCATTGATGACAACTGTTACCACAAGATTACCTAGATCATTGTGCTTGGGAATGGTCACTTTTACAAGCATGATTTCAACAAGATGACCCACCACATGGACTGTAGTCGGCTCTTTCTTCTTCCTTCCTGGTTTTTTGAGACATGCCTCCTTGATTTCCTTGCCATATATAGGAACATCCTTGATGGCCTAAAAAAGGGGTATATGGACACATATATGTTTCAATTGCTCCAAGATATCAAAATTTGTTTCCTCTTTCTCTTCTTTTTCCTTAGCAACTTCCAATCTTTGAGGGAATGGTGGCTCTTGCGGAGTCTTCTTGTCTAGGACTGGTTCAAGAAATTTGGGTATAGTATACTGAATGGGATCATTCATAGGTTCTTCCTCCTCTTCCATAGGCAATTCAGTGATGATAGGTGTGTGAAGAGTTGGCAAAGTGGTTCCTAAACATAGGTGAATGTCACTTAAACTCACTACACATGTAGGAAATTGGTTTAGATCTGCAGAATACACTAGTTGTTGTTGTGGATTGTTATTTGGATTAGGTGTGGGCTGAGTAGGTTTAGAAACATTTGAGATTGAGAAGGTGGTTACATGTAATTAGGGGTCTAGTTTTTCCATTGCTGACCTCTCCATTGAGGTGTTGTTTGCTAGTTTCCTGGAGGTGGCTACCATGACCTTGGGAACTGCTGCCAACTCCCCTAAGGTTGCTACCATTGAGATGAGGAATTTTGATAATTGGGCCAAGAATTTGGAGTGTTACCCCAAAACTATGGGGGATATCCCCCATAGTTGGGTGGATGTAGAGGTTGTAACTAGTTACCAAATGAATAAGAGTTAAAATATGGGCCAGGAAAAGATAGTGGATTCAGTGGCATACCTTGTCTTGGAGCCCATGGCTTCATTTGTGCAACAAAGTAAACTTGGTCTTCCTCAATCTGGATTGGTTTGAACTCAGGTGAAATCTACTTACTATCAATGTTGGCTACCATCTTGCATTTGTAGTCCCTCTTCTTTTTTCTGCAATGAGGGTAGTATTCTGTAAGCATTGCCTCTGCCTCCTCATGTTTCTTCTTAGCTTGAAGTGTATCCAATTGGGTAGCTAGATTATTTATAATATCCTACTTAAAATCTTCCAACAAGTTGGTGATATCCATCCTTAAAACTCCATTAGTGGATGACCTACCCATAGAGGATTGATAAGCTCTTCCTTTCTTTGAAGTCACTCTGGAATAATTCTGGCATATTTTCTTGATGTCTTCTCAAGAAACTTGGGTGATATCTCCTCCAGCCATCAAGTCCAAAGCATCAGTGCAACTTTCATTAATCCCTCTCAGGAAAAGTAGCCTTTGTGACTCCTCATTGAGTGTATGGTGTGGATATTTCTTCAAGCAAAATAGAAACCTTGAAATGTAGTCTTCCAAGATCTCATCTTCCTTTTGTTGCATCCTAAAGATATCATCTCCTCGCATGTCACTACCCCTGCAATATTCCTTATACCTTTCAAGGAAATTTGTCTTCATATCATCGCAAGTCTCCACAGTATCTTTGCCTAGGCTCATGAACCATCTTAGTGTAGCTTCTTTCAAAGTGGTAGGAAATAGCTTAAGTCTATGTGCATCAGTTGTATAATCATAGATTCTACAGAGGATATCAAACTCAAACAAGAAGGTGTTAGGGTCTTCTGTAAAAATTCCATAGAACTTGGGAAGTATTGAAGTAGGGATATTATTAATATTGTCAACTTCATTCTGATAAGTAATGGGAAAAGGAAAAGCAAGTTGATTAAGTTTGTTCACATTGCATCCCCCATGTCTTCTTGATGAATTCTCAAGGCTAAGGGGTTATCAATCTGATTTTTTGCTTCAGTAGAGGATTCAGAGTTGGTCAAATTAGGATACGCATTAGCAAAAGGAAATGGCTCTTCTTCTTCTTCATTTCTAGGTAGAATTGGAAGTTAAACTAGCTGGAATGGATCAAGATTATTAGGAAGAAATCTCCCATAAGAATCCCTTCTTCTATGCATGTGGTATTACTCAGTATCAACCAACTCACACAAAGAATAGGAAAAAGATAGTGAATCATTATTTCCTAATGAGGGGTAATCTAAGGACAACTTCAAAACTGCTAGAATGAAAAAGCTATCAATGATTTCAAAAAACTTCCTAGCTTGACACCATCCCCGATAATGGCATCAAAAATTTTGGCCTCCTATAATGATTCAACAACTAAGCCTTTATGGCTATGATTCAAAGACTAAACCTCTTGAATTGAACAACTATCTTAGTCATCATGAAGGTGCATTTAACTTGTCAACCCAAGGACGTAAACTTGAAATGGGTTAGCACTATATGTGCACTAGGAACTTCAAGATAGTCACTCCATTCTATAGCTAAGGAAATCACAATACTAGAAAGTAAATTGCATGAAAGGAAAGGAAACAATACTGAGCATCAAATAACAACTCTACTAAACCAAAATGCATAGCAGGAATAAAGATCTAGGTAGTGTAACATGAAATTATGCTAGTTTCTTTGGCTACAGGAATAGACAAAGCCAAATTTCTAACTAAATGTAGAACAAAAGATAATAGCTAAAATATCTACTCTAAAAGATTGGATTACTCACCAAGTGGGCCCCCTTGGATGGGAATCCTCCAAACTACTAAAAACTTAAATACTCAACTCAGAACAACATCTTGTTCATGGAGAAATATAGAAACAAAATCATAACATGGTTGTATTGAAAAATAGAGAATGCTCAGTACATTATCAGTTTATTTACCAACAATAATCAAGAACTATGCATAACCAGAACCTCTTTGAAAAACTCTTTGAACCTTCAAGAGGAAGATTCAAATAATTATTTATACTATCAACTAAACCAGGCAGTCAACTCCCACTAGTTGAGAGGATGCCATTTAGGGAAAGCCTGAAAAGAATGGCAAAACAATTACATTCTGTAGGGGAATCCAGTTATACATGCAAGCCCAACCTAGACTCAACACTATAGTAACACCCACGAATGCTCAATGACATTAATTGCAAGGTGGTTACAGCTCTGGCATGGAGAATCTTGCCGCAGTCATCCAAGGTTGACTCCTTCGGATGATCCTCGTACATGGTCTTCTGATGGCTTCCTTCCTAAATCGGACATCTTTGAATAACGGTTGCATGGAACTGTTAATACATTTAATTGCACAACTATAATTACTTAAAAGAACATTCAACAATCACATGCAAAATCAATACGAATAATCCATATAACATGTTGGTATCATTAAAGTCTTGCCAAGGTGGAAATTAACCCAATATAAAAGGTTTGAGGGAAACATTATAAAATTTTAGCATTTTAACCATCAAGTCTATGAAATTATCAAAAAATAGACTTATAAAGTCTACCCAAGACTAGACCAAAAATGAGGCTCATCAACAGGTTCTTGAAGGCAAAATCCTCTCCCTTGAGGTTAAAATGGAGAAAATTTGGGCCATTGTGATGAGGGGTGGGGATGGGTCTAAGTTTGGTGGTAAATTTGATTATGTTGGTGTGACTTCTCCTATGGTTGGTGCCAAGAAACATAGAGATACTGATCAAGCTGAAGAGATCAATGTTGTTGGTAAGCTGCTAGACGAGGAAGCTGTTGTCAAGAAGAGTGGGGGAAAAGGGAATGTTTTGATTACTGAGGTTAATTCAGATGAACTTGGTGATAGAACTAGAAACAAGATTAAAGCTCAGGTTGGGGCTTTTGGTAAAGAGATGACTGATGTTTTGGAAGATGCTCAAAAGGCCACAACAAGCGACATGGAGGTGGTGGATATTTTGAAAAACATGTAGTGATGTTGGTTGGTGGTTTCCCTTTTTGGCTGACTTTTTACTATTTTGTTGCTGATGATGGGCTAAATTATGCTTAGTGTTGTTTTCTTTCGATTCAACTACTTTCTTTAGTAAAGGGTTTCAGGCCCCTTCAAAACCCGTATTTTACCTCTAATCAAAAACACAAACCATAGTAGAAGATAGCATACTATAACAAGAAAAGAGACACCAAATAGTTCAATCCTTAGATTCATTAAGAAGGAAGACACAACCCATTTCAATCCTTCACATTTGTATGGGAAACATACAATATACAGTACTACATTAGGTTCAAATACTACATTCAATCACTCACTATAACTTAACAAACATAAAAAAGAGATCAAGCACACCAGCCATAAATATAGATGTAAATAAATGAGGACAATATCAATCATTTTCTAACATTAGAAAATGAAATAAATCCTTTGCTTAATTTTTTAATTAATCAAATTAATTCCTTCACTAATACACATAATGCATATAAATAAATCAATTGCTAAAATGAATTACTGTTTCAAACACCATGAATAGATCTTCAAAACATTTCTAAACCCCCCAAATTGAGATAAAGCATCTTAAGAGAATTTCAATGATGTAAGCAAAATTACCTCAACATGCATATTAAAGCAGTAAAACTACATCAAAGCTTTACACAAAAAAAATCCTAATAGGGACATTACAAGTCTATTCTAAAAATCGATCATAGAATTAGAAATCCAAAATTGTAAGAAACAAAACCAAAAAGCTTTGTCAAAAAATTCCACACCCAAGATGCTTCCACAGCAAGATGGATACTTTGGTAATCCTTGGATGCTTTTGTAATTGTAGTAAAATCTTACAAAAATCACATTTAATAGAGATAATATTTTACACAAGGATGTCAAACATGTTTTTCTAGCTTCCCAAATTTACACAAAGCAATAATAAGATTTACAATAAAAAGAGTATCAATTGCATAAAGGAGGACCTCCTAACATTTCTATTTTTCCCAAAGCTTCAATTCATGAAATAATGGACTAATACTTACAAATAAGGTTTAAAAATAAAAGAGGGGTCCTATTAACTTTCACTATAGTATATTGAATCTTAAATTTGATAGCCATCAAGGAACCTTTCGAATTACAAAAGCATAATTTTTAAATTTTAATAATATTTTTCTTCTTTCAAGTAAAGTTTACAATATATAAAATGTAGGAGTTTATGGTGAACTCCTCAAACACCCCAAGATCACCTACAAGACAAAATAACTTCCACAAGAGAGAAATGACAGAAATATCATGCTATGATTAAGGATACAAGAATGCAAAATTGAATATGGCAAAGTACATATGGTGTATTGTTTATATAGGCAAGGAGTGAGATAAGATTAGACAAGATCATGACAAGTGTCTTAATCCCATCACATGTGAAAACTAACTAACTACCTAGGAAATGATGTATAGATAAGATAAGTTATGGATAAGACTTATAGAATAATATCATATCCTAAGTAAAATTAACATGTGAATATGTCCCCTAATTACCTAGTGAAATAAATTACTAGTTACAAGACATTTATTCACACCAACACCCCCCCTTAAGTGCAACTTGGGAGAGAAGATTATTATGCAAATGACATAAAGATGGGTCCCGATATGAGGCCATGTTAGGTACCCATGTACAATGCAAATATAATCTCTCACAAATGAAGAAAAGGAGAAAACCTAGTGGGACAAAACTCCTCCCCAAAAGAGAGATAAATACAATAAAGATATAAATCAAAAATCCAATCAATCTCCATCCACACAAAGGATGAAAAGAGAGATCATATAACATCCCCCCCAAAAAAAAAATGAGATATCTTGCTACAAAAAGAAGCACTGGAAGCACACTAGAATCCTTAATTCGACAAGCAAGGAAATACACTTTTGTTTGCTAGAAACCATATTAGAGTCACTCAAGGACTCAAGTTGAAATCATGATAAAGCAACAATAGACCCAATGCCAAGGAACACTGGAAAAATGGAAAACTGGAACAACTCTAGAATCTATGAAGCAACAGTTGATTGACAAATGATCTGGAATTAAAATGAAATGCAAAGAAAATGAAAACCGCACAAAAAAAAAGAAAATAGTGCATGCATTGATGAATGTTCACATCTGCCTCCATGATGAAAAATAACCTCAAATTTTTGTAGAGGATGAAATCATCTTTTCAATGATATAAAGTTGTTGAAAAGCAGATGTTATATGCTCAAGTTATGAATTTTTGAAAAAAAATTGAATTAGGCCTACATGGAACATTTTTTTCTAGCAAAAAAAGTTTACTTCTTGCATGCAAAAACTAATGGATACCTAGATAATATTTTGATGCTAAAAATAAAATCTAGAAATATTTTTTCGTTCTAGCAAGCAGAAGATGAAAAAATAAAAAAAAATTGACCTTCAACCTGTAGAAAAATGATGTGCAACACTTTTTGGATAGCAATGTTTTTCATATCTACTTAGATATGCAAAATATAAAAGATAGCCAAATGAAATTTTGACCTTGGCTACAAAACCTATAAATCAATTTTCCTACAAATGAGTGGAAGGAGGATTTCTGAAACAAGAATGAAAACAACTCCACATTAGGGGAAATTTACATAAAAAATGGGCCTCCTAAGGATGACATCATTAGCTTTTTAAGTTATAAAAAATCAACTAAAATATGACATCAACTTGTACGTGACATCATCCAAAATAAAAATAAAATTATTTATTTTATAAAATAAAACTTTCTAAAATCTTATGAATTAACTCATGATGGGTAATTTAACTCTACATATCCTATTCTATCTCATTCATCTTTCTAAATATAAAATATTCTTTTTGTTTTTTAGATTTATATTCTGAAGTTCTGTTAAGTTCTATTATAGAATTTTTTATATTTTCAAAAAAAAAAATTCTTTAAGAAAAAAATATAAAAAACATTTTTAAAAGCATTAAAAAATCATAAAAATCATTTATAAAGTGTTGCAAAAATAAATAAAAATCTTTAATTATTTTTAATAATTTCAAATATTCTAATATTTAAATGTTTAGCATCTAAATATTTTAATATAAAATTTTATTATCTTTAATTTATTTTAATAATTCCAAATATTCTACTATTTAAATGTTTAGCATCTAAATATTCTAATATAAAAAAATTATTATTTTAAATTTTTCATGGCCTTTTATAAGGGTGTTCTCACTTTATCTGAAGCACTCCTCCTTTTAATGGGGAGCGCTCACATTTAGTGGGCCCCCTTATTATTTTATTTTTTTTTAAATATATTTTAAACTTTTAAATATATTTTTATTTTTATTTTTTTAAAATATATTTTAAACTTTTAAATATATATATATATTTGAAATAAAGACCGTTTAAAAGATTACTTTCCTTTTTGCTAATTTTCATTATCTTTTACTTTGCCACTTTTTAAATAATTTTAAAATACAAATAATCAAGAAAAGAAAGTGAACTCGGCTTTTTTAATAAATTATAATATAAATATAAGTTTCCAAACTTGAGTTGAAGAGTTTTTAAATAAAAAATAAATAATGAAGTGAACTTGATTTTTTTAATAAATTATAATGGAAATATATGTTACCACTTTTAAAAAATCAATTTTTTAAGGAATTATAGTAGAAACGTGTGTCCCCACTTAACTCATGTAGTTAAGTCATTTATATATTTTATATTTAAATAATTTGTATTATGAGACAATTTTTGCTTTTTTAGAGTTCCTTAGGAGGCCCATTTTTTATGTAAATTTCCCCTAATGATAAAAATGGCTTGCATCAAACCCTTGCATATTTGACAAAATATGTCAAATTTTGACGAAACAAAAGTTGATCTTGACTTTCTCTAACGCCTTGGATTCAATGGTGAGGCTCTCAAGACCCCAACTTGCACCCAACAATACTTTGACACCAAGATTGGTCCTTCAGATCTAGGAAGAAGTCTGTAGCACTAAAGCTATGATACCATGTGGGAGTTTATGGTAAACTCCTCAAACACCCCAAGATCACCTGCAAGACAAAATAACTTCCACAAGAGAGAAATGACATAAATATCATGTTATGATTAAGGATGCAAGAATGTCAAATTGAATATGGAAAAGTACATATGATGTCTTGTTTATATACACAAGGAGTGGGGATAGGATTAGACAAGATCATGACAAGTGTCTTAATCCTATCACATGTGACAACTAACTAACTAACTAGGAAATGATGTATAGATAAGATAAGTTCTAGATAAGAGTTGTAGAATAATATTATATCCTAAGTAAACTTAACATGTGAATATGTCCCCTAATTACCTGTGAGATAAATTACTAGGTACAAGACATTTATTCACACCAACATAAAATAATCCAATTCCATGAAAAATTCATTCAAGTGAGTATCAAAATTTGGTGACTTCTAACTAATAAATAAATCCTCAATAGTTAATTTGAATCCATAAAATAAATAGTACAACTCTAAAATTTTACATAAATAATAAATTATGATAATTAAAAGACATAAAATTGAGAACCCTACAAGCTCCCAAGGAGATCTTCAAGAAGAGGTTAAACATAGAAAATACATGATATTGAAGGGATTAGGTGTCATACAACATGTTCCTAATGTTGAATTATTTATTAATTATATTATTTTATAATGCCCACATGGAAAAGGGCATCCCACTTTGACTTGGTCAATATGCCATGTGTATTCACTAGTATGACATGTGTGTAAGAGTTTGTAAGAGAATTTATGACATCATAAGATTCATAAGATAATATGGAATTCATAAGAATATGTAACAAGGATGTTACAAAATGGAGTAGTGCTACATCCTTAATATTAGAGTACATAGGGTTATGAATAGTTGGGTTGTGGCAATCTTAATTCTTAATTAAGTCATATTATCATTATTATATTTTTATTTAGTTAATTAGGCCAACCTAAGGCTTATATAGGGTTATCTAACTCGGCCTAGGAGATATACTAAGAATAAATAAGGTATGTATAGGAGGTAGTGAGTCTTATTTAATCATCAGATGGTGAATTGTACTCTCATTAGAGATATTTGGAGGTTTTGTCCCTTAAAATGGCTAGTTATTCTCAATAATTATCAAGTATTTTTAGCATATTTCCTATAATATTATTCTATTGTGCAAGTTATTTCATTACAAGTGGTATCAAAGCATGATCTTGGCATCGTAGAGGCAAGGCATTTTCTCAATATTCAAAGTCATTTTGGGAAGCACATGTCTCAAATTTTGGAATTTTTTTTATAATTTTTAAATGGTTTTTGAAAAATATATTTAAGAAGCTATAGTCTAGATTTAAAAAGAATTGGAGCATAATTGAGTGATTTATTGTAGAATTATGGTTTCTACCCAATTTATTTGGAAAGTGCATATATTCAAAATCTTGCAAAATTGGTTCTTGATTTTTAATGGGTTTTTAAGGAAGTAATAGAGGAGCCTACAGTAAAAATTATAGAGAAATTACATAATAATTAAGTGATTTATTGCAAAAATAGGGTTTCAAACAAACTTGCTTTCAAGGCTACAAAACATTAATTTTTAGGATATTTTTATGGAAAAGTGTCACCTAGGCACTAGTAAGTTACAATAAAACTTTCAAATTATTTTGAGTTTATTTGTGCAATTTATTGTAAAACTATTTTCTACCATCATGACAGGGCCTGCAACAAGAGAAAAAGAATGCTACCACACCTAGAAAATCTTCAAATTAGAATGAGTTAGAAGTTGAGGATATTAAACATAATGATGAAATCAACAAATTCAAGGGTGCAATTTCATCATTGGAAAAGAAGATGATTGAATAAATTTTGTCCATAAAAAGGGACATGCAAAAGGATATGAGTGAATTAAAATCACTTATTCGTGGTATGAAGTATAAGGGAGGAGACTCACCTAGTAAGGTGGAAGATAATGCTTTTGCTGGATATGAATTCTTTGGTCTTGACTCATATTTCAAGAAGGATCATCCCTTTAATAATCCTATGCTTAGGGAATTCATACCCAAGTTGGATATGAGAAAATTTGATGGTAAGGACCCAACCAATTGGATTTGCCAAATACAGCAGTTCTTTGATATTCATCATGCTCCTAGTCAACATAAGGTGGATGTGGCATAATTATACTTGGAACCAAACCGATTATTTTGGTATCATTGGTTATGTGGTGAGAAGAGAAAGAAAGGTTGTGTACTCACATGGTCAATTTTTCAAGAGGAACTTGCTACTCATTATGAGATAACTTTATGGATAGCTACTTTTTCCAACTCACTAAATTAAAGAAAATAGGTACGGTCAAGGACTATACTTAGGGTCTATGCAAGATCATGAGGGTCCAAAATGTGGCAATGTGAAAAAAAGGCATTTTTAACTTGCTAAAAAATATAAAAATTTGCTTTGACTTTTTCTAGGCTTAGGTAGAAAGTACATGGTGCCATACCAAACACCAAACCTAAGCTAATATCCGTTCAAAATAGATATCTGTTAGAAAACGAATATATGTTTCATTACGAAACAAATATCTGTTCCATTTAGGTTGGTTTTTTTAATTTGGTTAGGTCTAGTATTATATTAAGTTATTTTTTTATTATTATATAATATTAAATATATTATAATATTATAATAATATAATATAATATAATAATATTATATTATATTATAATATATATTATAGTATATTATAATATATATTAAATATTATATTATAATATATATTATAGTATATTATAATATATATTAAATATTATATTATAATGTATATTATATTATATTATATTATATTATAATATATATTATATTATATTATAAACAACACTCATAACAAACAAGGCTCATAATAAACAATGCTCATAATATATGGGGGTCACATCCCAGACCCGACCAGTTATAAAAAACAAACATAAATGAAACTCATATTCATTTCCTATTGAATAAAATCATAAAAAGAAAAACTCGAGAGTTTATTTCCATATTGCGTTTCCTCTCTTTGCACTAGTTTTCATTTAGGCAACTCAAATATCCGTTTGGTAGTGGATTTTTTCTCAAATCACTCAAATTTCATAGGTATTTATAAATTTGTGTTTTTCTTCAATTTTATAATAGTTGTACATTTTTTTTGTGAATTTTAGTCAAAAATAGGCTTTTTATTGCATTAAAATGATTGCTAATTTTTGAAATTTTCATCAATAAATAGGCTTAAGAATGGCTGATCCCAACCCTATTCAAGATGAAAATCCTCACCCAGCTCAAGATGAAAACCATGCAAATCTTCCTTCGCCGCCATCGATGTTTCCAAACCAAAACTTTCCCACAATACATGAATCTATTCATAGAAATTTAAATCAATTGAGAAACGTATGTCAAATTTATGAGACACTTCATGAGCTATCAGATATGAAAAACACTTTAGAAACAATCATTTCAAATGTTGAAACTCTAAAAAATGAGCATAATAGGTTTGTAGAGTGGCAAGAGTCCCAAAGGAAATATTATGCCAATGGGCTATCATATGATGAAGTGAGGGCTCTTGATATTGACAAATCCCAATTAGTCTAGTTATTCATCAATCCCAAAATAGGACAACAGGTAGATGTGCGAAAGCCAAAATTTTCAATTAAATGGTGCACACATAGAGGTATATTAGGTAATTTCTGGAAACATTGGTGGGTGGTTTTTGATAAACCACCCAAAAAAAACTTGATGTCCCTCAGTATTTTCTATGAAAATTATATGCTAAGTTTTTCCTAGGGAGGCATGTCAATTACTTTGACATGCAAGATTTCCAGGGTGTGGGTAAAGGGATACCACAGGATAGACCCAAAGCACACTGAGTCACCCTAATTATTCCTACTCCACCTATTGCTTCCCCGACTCCAATACCTTACCCCAAGATATTTTTAGATGCAAGTAGTTAGAGCATTTTTTTCCATACATTCATTGAGTGATCATTTGATCATGCAAAGCCATCATGTTGTGACATCATATGATGGTGCATCCCATCGTGATGGTGATGCACCTTATACATCTCAACATGATGGTGATGCACCTGTTGCATTAGTTCCGACTAGTACACCCTCCTCTTCAACACATATTTTTGTGCCCCACTACAACATCACGTGCCACAATATATGTTTGGGTGCTCTTTGATAGTCTAGTGAGGCTCCCATAGACACATCCAACTATCAGGTCCATGATATGCAAGATGTAGGATTTGATAGAGCATAGAGTGGACCATTTCAAGGAGAGACATTGGGTGGAAGAGATTATGTGGGAGCACCGATAACACTTAAAGTAATTTTATAGTGTGGTTTATCTAAGTTCTTTCATATTTTATAAGAGATATTTTTACTAGTATATGTTTATGTGTTAGAATCTTTAATAGTTGCTGACAGAGGACCAGATTTCCCAAGTGCAAGAGGCTATGCAATCAACCATTTCATTTGGCCTCAGGAATCAGTATACAATATCATTTAAATTGTTATTTAGATGTTAATTTTTGAAATATATTATGTTTAAATACATGTACATAGAATGATAGTCTAATGTAATCTTGTATTTTTATGCAGCAACTTGGTACTTTTATAGCCATGTTGACTGAGCCTAACCCATTGGAATAAGTTGCACAATAGGTATATGTTTTTTTATATTCTTGACATTATGATTATATGTGCATGTACATTTAAATTGGGTTACATTCTTGTCATTTTTTATCTAGGAAACCATCTTAGCTGCTTCATCCATCATGAGCCCATCTAGTGTAGAAGCATCATGACAAGTATGCATTTATTTTATATTGCAAATATTTACGTTTAGATAAGGGTAGATATATGTTTAGTAAATATGATTATTTGTCAACAATTATATGTTGATTCATATCATGGTGTGTAACTTGAAGATGCACCATGAAAACCCCTCTTTCAACTAAAATTTTTAGATATATAGCAGAGAAGTTTGAAAAAATCCAAAGGAACTTCTTATGGTCTAGGACTAGGGAGAAGAAGAAGTT
The DNA here is from genome assembly GCA_007258455.2 of Sequoia sempervirens. NCBI lineage: Eukaryota > Viridiplantae > Streptophyta > Pinopsida > Cupressales > Cupressaceae > Sequoia > Sequoia sempervirens. The sequence continues at coordinate 1,070,335,595 of VDFB02281492.1, read as the reverse complement.
AGCTCTGGTTAACTGGGAAAAAGTTTGCTTACCTAAATCTTGTGGCAAGCTTGGGATCAGGAATGTCCAAAGTACCAACAAAGCTTTGCTTGCTAAGTTTGGATGGGACCAATTAAGGAACAAAAAGGACTAGTGTAAGATCATGAATGCTAAGTATCTTTGCAATAGACCTATGATTAAATTCCTCTTAGATGATGACCCTACCGGTTTGCTGGCTTGGGGTAACATTTCCAGAGTGAAGGGGTTGCTCATATCTGGGATGAAATGGAAACTTAGGAATGGTCATTGCATCAAAATTTGGGAGGAGCCTTGGCTGCTTGATTCCCCTCTATCGAACTCTAGATTTAGGAACATTATGAGACCTACGCAACTATTCTTTGGTATGTATGTGAGTGACTACTTTCAAGGTCAACTAGGTGCTAGGAGATGGAAATAATTTGTTCTTTTTTGTCCCCAATTTCCTCAGTTGAAGTTGTTGGATAATTCCTTGTAAGACTTGCTCTCCCTAACCAAACTACATTTATCCAACTTTTAGGATGAGTTCTATTGGATCAAAGATCGGTTGGGAAATCTTTCTGTTAGAACAACTTACAATCTATTGCCGATCCAGGGTGATCATAGTGAACCTTGGAGATAGGTCTAGAACTGACACACGATTCCTAAAATCAATTTCTTCTGGTGAACAACCTATCACAACAGAATCCTAACTCATGATAACCTGAGGAAAAGGGGATTTTAGATCTTGAATAGGTGTTTGTTATATAAAAGCATTGAAGAGTCTATTAATCATTTATTATTGTATTGTCTATTTGTTGTTGAAGTCTAGTATCTAGCATTTGAAAAGCTAGGGACCCACTAGACGATGTGTGAGGACATAAAATCCTTCATTTTGGGCTACTCTAGTCCCTTCCAACATCCTATCCCTAGAGAGATATGGAACCAAGTCCCCTCATTATTTGCTAGTGATTGTGGAAAGAGAGGAATAACTAAATTTTTTAGGAATATTGAGATGAGTCCTAAGGAGGTTTTTGGCATTGGGATAAGGTTTATTTCTAAAAAAAAATTGATTTACACTAGGAAAACCCTAGACATAGCACCTAAAAAGTGGGAGATCAAGATGGTTAAAGCCTAGAATAGAAAATTGGAGATCAACTCCTATGATAACTCTAAGGCCCAGGCTAGACAAGACACGGTTTAGAAACCCTCAGATTGGGGGTGGCACAAAATCAATTTTGATGGGGCATCCAAGGGGAACCCGAACAAGGCTAGCATTGGGGGTGTCATCAAAGATAATAAGGGTAACTATGTGGTTGGCTACTCAAGGGGCATAGGAATTCAAACTTCCATGGTTGTGGAAGCCAAGGCACTACTAAAGAGCACCTAGTTAGCTATTACTCTAGGGATAAAGAAACTCCATATAGAAGGGGATTCTATGTCAGTGATTGAATCAATCAAAATTGGTAGGTTATTAGGATGGAATACCAAAGATATCCTATTAGACATAAATCACCTGGTCTCAAACCTTGATATGAAGATCCTATCTCACACCTTTTGGGAGAGTAATCAAGTTGTTGATGCTCTGGCTAATCTAAGTTCCTCTTGGAGCATTTCCAACTATTGGAGGAGTATTGGAATCTTACCATAGAAGATACAAGGTGTCATCCTTAAGGAACAAGGTACTATTTTCATCCATGATGATAAATAATTATGCTCCTTTTAAGGCTTTTTGGATTGTCCACATACTTGTACTTTGGGTGATGTGGATGAAGAAGGATGATGAGGTGTTAAATATGTGGTAGCATTTGAAAAAGTGGGTGAAGAAGGTGGATACAGAGCTAATGATGAGAGATGATGCGAAGTACCTCAAGTTAATGGTTAAGTTTGGTTGGGCCATGCACAACTTTAATGAGCAGTCTTGTTACAACCTCAACATATCTATATGAAATTCAATTTCAAATCTCCATTTTGTTGGTCCTCTCATTTCGAAGTGACTTTTTCATGTCGTGTGGAGTTCATTTTGAGTCCACTTGACATTGCTAAACAATTTCATAGAATAAAGGATTGGTACTTAGGGATTTCTATACTTGGCCCCACGACCATTTGGAATTGGTACTTGTGCTTATGTAATTTGAAGGGAAAACCTATCAATGTCATCATTTTTCTCAACCTAAGCCTTTGGAATCTTAATATTTTCAATTATGGGCCCACAAAGATATTCTCCTTAGAAATAACATCTAGCACGTGTAATCTGTAGATTGCCTTAATTACTCGACATCATCTTGGCTAGCATAAAAATAATGTTTATGGGTGATCTTTCACATTGATAGGCATTTTAATTTCTTTCTCTCACAAGGTTATTGGTATCTAAAAGTAAAGTATAGAAAAATGGGTGCTGACAGGGTGAGGATTGAGCCAGATAATTGCAAGGAATTTTGAAAGGATCCCCTGGTTTAGCATATTTGTGTCGAAGGTGGGTTGGCATCATTGGAGTTCTTATTAGGACATGATGTGAGGATGTTGGCTCAGTTTGTGAGCTCTTCAAAAGATAGGAGGGTTACGATGGGGGGTATCTCTTTCAAGGTAAATGAGGAAGTCATAGCTTAGGTGACTAGGCTTTTATGTAGCAGTAAGAAGTATACAAAACACACCAAGACCCAGGATAATGAAAGCATCAACGCTTTCTTCAAAGACAATGAAAAGTCAGTCAGGTCTCAGTCGGGTTTCAAAAGGGAAGTGCTCCCTCATCCTCGGGACTAGTTTTGTTTAGCTATTATGAAATATGTGACCCTAGAAGGTAGGCATAGGGTGTTTTACTATTACCATCTGCTTCTTCTCAATCATCTTCATCATAAAATGTTGTTAAGTTTTCCTTTTTCGTTGCTAACAGATTTGGAGCACTCTGTTAAGAAGTGTTTGGACACTACTACCCAAAACATTGATGAAACGTCCCCCTGTCACTCCACTAGGGCCTCATCTTGAGGCTTTATCACTTTCATCTAGATCTTTGTTTTCCCAAACATATATCTATTATTTGTATCGAGGAGCTTGAACCCCCTAACCAACCCATTGTGAATCCCTCCCCCACTATGTCTAAGGGCCCTAAAAGGAAAATCCCTCTAGTGAGCACTAAAACTCAGAATACCCCTAAGCCTAAACCTCCTACCAAGAAAAAGAAGGGTGGAGCAAGGACTACTCAGTCGAAAGTGGTAGTCGAGCTTTGCGAGATCAAAATTTCTCCCTAAAAGATGGAAAGCAAACCTGTAGCAAGAAAAAAAGTTAAGGAAGAGAGTAAATGCTAGTTGGAGCTACCAACCACAGATAGCGAAGGGAAGAAAAATGTGGGTAAAGATTCTAAGGGGGACACTATTGTGGCTGCTACTGTGGATATGAGGATGGAGAATACTAGCATTAGGAGATCCTATAGACTGGAAAAAAACAATAAGAAAGTTCTTGTGAATGATATTTCGAGTGACGAGGAGCAGACTGATAGCAAAGGCAAGAGCAAGGAAGAAGCGGAGGAGGAGGAGGAATTTGTGGAACGACCCAGTCATTTTTCTGACCTCAATAGGATGCTCAAGGAAGATTTGACATCCCATTCCTCATACCATAGGGCTATGGAGGAGGATAATGCTAAGACTATGGACAAGGAGGATGATTATAGAAAGTTTTTGGAGTGTGTGGATAAACTCAAAAGGAAAGTCGTTGGGTTGATTGTTGGTATATGGAGCCTAATCAAACTCAAAGATTAAATTTTCCCCACTTTTTATCGGTGTGGTTCCCCCAAAATTATTTAACGGGGGTTTAGGGGCAACACCCCCAAGATGGGTTCAAGGGGCAACGCCCCTTGCAGGGTCTAGGGGCACCACCACTAGCACACTCCCTATCGCGATGCAGGGTGGGGTCGAGGGGTAGCGCCCTCAAAAACTCTCACAATATTTATTATTTTATAAAGGCATCGGGAGTTAATTTTTCTATTGGCTGACATAAAAAACCCTATTTTGTAACCGACATAAGTCTTGATAAAAGGCTAAGGGTTAGGGCTTCCATGGATATTGTATTGTAGCATTTGCAGCGGTATTGAGTTGCAAGAATTGTCGGTTGTAATCTATTTGATTTACTGGATAATAATATTGGACTCTTTGTTGGTGGATGTAGCCTGAGTTTGGGTGAACCACGTTAAATATTGTCTCTCGCTATTATTATTTTTTGTGTTTTCCATTCCTCTATTTAATCTTTATTTGCATTTAATTGATATTTTCTGCATGCAATTCTTAACACTTGGTTCACCATTAAAATGATCCACCGTTATACTGGTACCCTTTCTATTGTGCTCAAGGAAAAATTGGACAAGAAGACTATGGAGGAGGGCCCTAACTGGGTTGGGGAGGATATTATTAACCTCCTCATACAGAAATAGGAGGGCATAACAAATTAGTCTGCTATCTCAGTGTTCTGTTTTGTTGTTGGGTCTTTGTGTGTGTTGGATGTTGGTTTGTTGTCTCTATGTCTACTATTTCGGTGGTTTATGTTTTAATGTTTTGGACTTGATCTTTTTTGGCCCTTTGGGCTCATGGTGTTAAGGGTTTTGCAACCTGTAAATGTAGCTTAATATATCAAAAACAATTTCTTCTTCTCAAGATTGAGTACAAATATTTTTAAAGCCAGAATGACATGTTATGACCTATAATCCTAACTATTTCTTCCTATTTAATTATTTTTATAATTTTCTAATACATATTCTTTTTAATTCATTCCTTTTGCTAAGTAGGTTTATGTGACATGCTTGGGAAGTAGTAGTTATATTAGGTACTATTAATTTAAATAGAGGTTTTCGATACAAGAATGGGTTATCTATGAATTATATTGTATTGAGAATTTCTCCAAGTGGTCGCCCCCTCAAAGAGGCCAAAGATATATTGTAATGTGAATCTACCATTTCAATGCAATATTGTTCTTTTTTTTTACAATACATATTTAATATATTTCAATTATTTGGTTAATCTATTGTAATGAGAATAATATCATAATGAAACATGATATAAAGTCCTAATTTTTATGTCTTCTAGCTTGGAGCCCCTAGGACCTTGATCTAGGTCATGACTTAGTCTTTTAAGACTAGATTGACCCCCTTCTTGCATCACATGTCACCAAGACTAAAACTACAAGGCACCAATAAAAACATGAATAAGACATAAAATTTTAAAAGCACAACTACAACATCACAAGGAATGGAATCTATCACTAGTCAATCTCTTCTATGAGATATGCTTGTAGAACAAATTTTGATTCACATCTACACTCATAGTAAGTGTTTGACCAATGTGAACATGTAATACACAACAATACAAAAAATCATTAATATATGTACTTATCATAAACTAATAAAATTTAACTTAATCAAGTGTTAAATTTTACCAAATTCATATCATGATGTTCTAAATGCATGAACACTTAATATCAAGTCTAATCAACCTAGAATATTTTCCACAACTATCATACCAAGTTAGTCATGCCAAATATGTGGAGGAAATTGAAAAATAAGAGACCAAAAAATGAATTATGACAAAATCAATATAATCTAAAAGATCATTTTCTAAGAAAGAAAGTTCACATTCATATATTGTTGTTTCCCAACAACACACACACACACACACAAAACTTGGTCCCCCTTGCAAAATTAGGAAAATTGGCTTCAGGGGATTAATAAAGTTCATTTTATCACATTTGCTTACAATTTGAAAAAGGTTGTAAACATGAATAGGGTTATGTATCCCAATATATGTGGGAATTCATAGTCAATATTTTCTAAATTTCCCTCTCCCTATGATTCCTATTATCAAACAAACATTAATAACTTTATGTAAAGACTACAAGGATGAGGGAGGTCCTAAATTGATCTAGCATTTATCTGTCATTTAGATTAGGCTTGAATTAGGTGATAAAATATAAAATTATAGATTATGTATGGCAGAGGACCTAGTAACCATGTACCCTAATTTCGCTCTCCTAAAGCTCCTAATAATAAGTCATTTTTTTACAAAAGTTTTAGCTTGCCATCATTTGTGATTTAAGAGCTTAAATATACTATTTGGGGTCGTGAGCACCAATAATGTAGCCACATCAACTACATATTTGTTGAGTTATTCAAAACACTCACACAAAATTAAATTGAAACATGTACATCAAGAAATATTTTTTATTGTCTATTATGTCACTATATAATTCATTTCTTAATATAATTTTTTAAAAAAATTATCAAATTTTTAAGTAAATATAATAATTTCAAACAATTGATTTTTTATAAATAATCAACAATATAAAAAGAAACCCTGAATATATAACACCAAAACAACTATTAATATGTAGACAACTATTGAATCCTCTAGAAATGTGGAGAGAGGGCCTACCATATATCTTAAATTATTTTAATGAACTCACATTGGCTCAATTCATAATAGTGGTTTACAATTCCTGAGAGGAACGAATTTTAGCTGAAATCACATATTTTTAGAAAATATAATGATTTAAGCCTTAAAAAGTTCCATTTTAAGGATTCCAATTGAAGAGGGTTTGATCAAATCACCTTAGATCAAACCCCTTGGATAGAACCTCACTAGTTTTAAACCATACCTATAAATGCGTCTCCTTTACACCTATCAAAATGCTGATAAAAAATCACTTTTGATTTAGATTTTGGGGATCAAATGAATTCATTTGAAATTTATTTCAAATGATTATGGTATTCCTCAGAAAAGCTATCCAATGAATATAATTTTAATATGTTTTGGTTTTGTTATGTATTTGTTTTTAAGTTTTATTAAACATAGGTTTTTCATCGAAAATGAATTTCTTTGTTCTTCACATGTGGAAAAATAGAAGATTATCAAAAAAAAATTGAAAAATATGAGTGCACCAGATATTGAAGTCCTTGATCCAACAAAAAATTAAATTAAATTTTGACATATACAAAAAAATTTACGCGTATAGCATTGTGTCGAATTGTAATTTGTTTGACTTTGAAACTTGATTAAGGAAAAATATTCAATAAAACTATCTAACCAAGTGGAAGCACTAGATATCAAAGTTACAAATCTAAATTTGAAAGAATTAGAATTTTATCCTTCATGGAAAAAGTTATGCGCATAATGGTATGCCACTTTTAAAAATGTTGTTTTCTGAAAAAATCTATTTTCGTGGGAGATGGAAAAGAAGTGCAATTTGATTCCAAAAATTTTGAAAAAAATATTTTTAGAATCTACAGACAAAATTTGATGAGACTCTAGTTTGCACCATCTTCAAATTCCTCACAGTTTAGCCGTTATAGGTGCCCGAATGTGAAGATTTAGTTAAAAATAATAATTTCAGTGTCCAGTTTGGCCAAAAATTGTAAACCACTATTATGGGATCACCTATTATTAATTCACTTTTATAATTACCTTGGAGTTGCTTCTCAGCAATGTTTCAAATCCTTGAAAATAGTTCAAGTGTAGGGACACTTAAGAACATTATTAGTCAATTTCATATTCATATTCATATTATAGAATTAAGCCACACGTCATGTCATTTACTAAAATTATAATCAATTGAATATAATTATTCTCAAATCATGTAACATAAATTACAAATGGTCAATGTGATTAAGGAAGGAATGATTAATATCTTAGAAAGGTTTTCCCTAGATTTTTGTTTTAATGATTTATGCCACGTTTTTTTAGGGCTAAGGATAAAAGCATTTATTAAAAACCAAGTAACCTTGTCAAGTTGTTAAAGAGATTTTGTGACTAAAGCCAAAGAAAGTACAAAGCTCAGCATGGGCAGCTAACTTTATCTATCTGAATATAGGGATCTAATTATGGTTTCGATTAAGTATTCAATGTTTTTGGCCAATGCTATCCACTGGGTTAAGGTGCACAAGGTTTTCACCTTGTGCAAAGATAACTTGCATTCTTTCAAATTATTATGTCATTTATAGTACAAGTATGATCCAAACTTTTTTAGGTAAATAAGATTGAATCATATGTGATTTTTAGTCATGTCTTCAAGTTAATGATTTAAGATGTGATCAAATTTTTCGCGTAGGATGTATAAAAAAATTAATTTTAGTTAGATTTATTTATTTTATTTTATTTTCAGATTATGAAGAAGTATTTTATTGTTTAGAGTTAATTATCTCATGTTTTCATAGATGTATAAGTGGGAGGTAACTTTTAAATTAATTTATAGTGAATTTTAGTTTTTTTTAGTATAAAATTTTTCATTTTGAAAAAAATATAGTTGGATTTTTTTAAGTCGGATTAGTGGTTTATTTAACATTATATAATCATTAGGGTAGAAGGAGTATTGATAGTACTTCACATTCTTTCAATATATTTGACATATTTTTTGGTTATTCTTAAAATATTGGAAACTATTATCTTTCTAATTTCATAAGCCTAGTCTAATTGTATTGCAACATTATTTCTAGAAGCTATTACAAAATAAGATTTCATTATTGGGATTTGAAGGAGTGAGTCCACTCTTTGTTGGATTTTCTAAAGGGAAAAACTAAGTGGGACTATATGCATAAAGAATACAAATTTGAAGATAAATTGTATTCTTTTGTTCTTATAAATGAGGAAGTGCTAGATTGTATGGCCAATGGCACTTAATGAGAGCTCATGCCCAAGGTAATGACCAATATGTATCAAGAGTAGCTAATTCTCAATCTTCACATTAAAATCATGCCTCTAAATCCTTTGTCTCTAGCTAATGTTATTACAAGCACATTACTAGAGCAAAGCTCCATGTCATCAACATTAATGGCAACATCTCATCAAGAAAGCTTAACTTACAAATCATTTGTTCAAATTTACTCTAGATTACTCCATAGTAAATGTGACATCATTATAAGAAAGAAAAATCCATCTTAAGTAGATGATAATGATAAGTCCATCTTAAGCAAGTGATAATGATAAGAGAATAGATTAAAACTGACAAAAGTACATACAAGGAAATTACTAACATAATTTATTTAAAGGACACAACAAATGAGGAGGAAGCTATAGGTAATGATAAGAGAATAGATTAAAACTGACAAAAGTACATACAAGGAAATTACTAACATAATTTATTTAAAGGACACAACAAATGAGGAGGAAGCTATAGGTAAGGATTTAAGAAATTGAAATAATAAAAACTTAAGATAGATAATTATTTCAACCACAAACAATATCACAATATATTTCAATATAATTGATCTTATAGTCTACCACTCTAGTCTTGACAAAAACATTTCATCCCCGCCATTAATTAAGAACATTATTCTACTTAAGAAAATTCCATTGAATTTTCTGTCTAAATGATAGGAGTCCCTCTGATTTCACACCCACTACCTCATCATTAACATCTTAGATTTAAGAGCTTGATAGAGCCTTAGCTCTCCTTTAAGAAACATGTTTGAAAAGGTTATTATCTTAAATGGATGTGGAAGTGGTAACAGTGATGAGATAGCTTTCTTAGAAGGATTTCGAAGTTTCCATGGTGGTGACTCACAAGGTGCAGGAAAGTTTGGCTCATTTATGGATGATAAATATCCTCAATCAATACCACACTATGTGCCGGTGGATCAGTGTACGTAAGCCCAGGGAAAACTCATGACTGGATGAAATGATGAGAGTTTTAAGAACACACTATTAACGATATTTTTGCTACTTTCTATTCTTAGTTTATCTACTATTTTGGTTGAAGAAGAGTCACCAAAGACCTTATAAAAGGCTCTGTAATGACTTGTTTTATTATCAAAGATTGATGTTAATGCCATACATTTACTAGATTTAGTGCTATATTTTGTCACAATTAGAATTAAAGGAATGTCAAGCAGTTGTTTATCTAAACTACGAAAGGTATTCTTCTCGTGAATGCAATTATCACTTGCTATGTGTTTAGGATTTAAAAGCTTATTCTGTACAAATAGTTAAAGTGCCTTTATGAACTGCATGCCTGCTTATGTACATTCATTACAATTGGTACTGCACGACATCTGTTCCTTTGATAAATCTTCTAACCTTCGTACTGGTAAGCTATCACACAGGGAAAAGTTGATGGGTTTTTCTGCTAGTTTGTATGTCTAAGATAGTTGCAAAATAGGAAGAGAGAGTGCAATGAATTTAGAAAAGTAAAGTTTATTTATTGTTTCTTCCATCCCAATATTTGAAAGTTAGGTAGTTTATTGTTTCTTCTATTTCAATATTGAAAGTAGGTTTAGTTAGAAATAGATAAAAAGGACATAATTATTAGTTAAAATTAGGTTATTTGTATTTGAATTTTAGGTGGCTTGATGGGATAAATTATTTCGATCAAGAATCAAATTTATATATTATATTAATAAAAAATAAAAGATAATAAATTAAATATTTAATTAATCTTTTTAGTAAATATATTAATTGTATTTACAAACAAAAATAATGAGTTGTAATGGATGATGTGAGCACACAAGAATAAATTGCATAAGAGAGATTTTTTCAACAAATGCGAACTTAAATTTTATCCATGTCAAGTCTTATAAATGAATGGAAAGATGTTTCTAAAAAAAAATTCAAGAAGAGAGAAGTTTCTAGAAGGAAAGAATTTGGAAGAGAGAAGTGTTGGAATACTTACACACAAATAAGTGTTGTCATCACCACAATAACACTAGTACAAGTACTCAAACATGCATGGAAGAGACATGTAGCTCTAATACACACAAAGAGAGATACAACATTGTCTTAGCAAGGAAGGAGTGGCAAGTATCTCAATGGAGCACACTCTCCAAATGAGAAGCACAATACACATAGGTAGAGGGTTGTTAGGTTAACTCAATCTACTAAAAGGTACACAACAAATATGACACAAACACACACCATAATAGAAGATAGAATAATATAACAAGAAAGGAGACACAAAATATTTCATTCCTTAGATTCATTAAGAAGGAAGACATGAACCATTTAAATCCTTAGAATTTTCATTAGAATCATACAATATTCACTACTTCATTAGGTTTAAATACTACAATCAATCACTCTATATAACTTCACAAGAATAAAAAAGAGATCAGGCACATCAACCATATATATATATATATATATATATATATATATATATATATATATATATGTGTGTGTAAATGAATGCGGACAATATCAATCATTTTCTAACATTAGAAAATGGAATAAAGACTTTTCTTAATACTTTAATTAATCAAATTAATTCCTTCACTAATACACAAAAGGCATATTATAAATCAATGGCTAAAATGGATTATTATTTCAAACACCATGAATAGTCTCAAAGGCATTTCTAACCCCCATAAATAGAGATACAAAGCATCTCGAGAGATTTTTCAATATTGATTTAAAAATTGTCTTGCTTCTTATATAATCAAAACATATATCAAGAAATTAATACCACTTCAAAACTTTACAAAACTTTTCCAAAACTAGAAGCTGTCAAAATTCCACACCCAAGGTGCTCCCCACAACCAAGATAGATGCTTTGCTAATCCTTGGATGCTTCTACAACTCTAGTAAGCTTACAAAAATCACATTTTATAGAGAATGTTTTACACAAAGGATGTCAAACATGTTTTTCCTAGCTTCCCAAAATTGACACAAAGCAATAATAAGATATTTACAATAAGAAAAAAGTATCAATTACAGTGGGGGACATATAACACTTATGTGTTTCCTAAATCTTCAATTAAGTGAAGAATGGACCCTAAAACTTTTACAAATAGGGTTTGAAAATGAAATTAAGTCTTGTTAACTTTCACTATAGTATATTGAATCATAAGTTTGAAGTATGCATCAAGGTCCAACCTTTAAATTGCAAAAGCATAGTTTTGAAATTTGTAAAATATTTTTCTTCTTTCAAGTAAAAGTTTACAATATATACAAGAGCCCAATTTCATTACACAAATTCATTCAAGTGAATATTACAATTTGGTGACTTCTAAATAATAAGATCAATCCTCAATGCTTAATTTAAATCCATAAGAGAAATAATACAATTTTAAAGGTGTAATGCGGGATCATCATGGAAAAATAGGCCCTTAAGTGGCGAAAATTGAAAAATAAAGTTATTAACTTGAATAAAAATTTGAATAAGTTATCTATATTATTTCAAAATATGTAAGAATAGAATCTGTGGTGAAAAATTGAATGTTTAAACACTAGGTTTGTTTAAAAAAATCTATTTGGTGAAAATTTGAAATTTCAATGTAAGAGACTTAAATTTCAGAAAAATGATAAGTAGGTGTAAATCTGACCACCCTAAACACAATAAAATGATAATATTTTTTTATAAGATTTTAGATATAAGTAGAGGGACTCTATGCCCAATCACATGCATATTTTTTGTAATTTTTTTCCAAGTAAATAATTAATTATGAATTTTTTATTACAATTTTTTAAAGAATATAAAAACTCGTATGTCTGACCACCTTAAATTGGTCAAAACTTTATGAAATTCATTTTTTCTTTTTTTAATTCTATAGTATGTGAAGCATATAATGTGATGCATGTTTTGGATTCAAAAAATGTGATACTGTTTGAAAGCTATAGATGTTTTTCAATTAGCCTATCGATTAGGATTTTAGTCATAATTTGAATAGAAAATGAATAATAATTAATTATTAAATTCAAAGTAAATTATAATTTATATTGGTGGAAAGTTGATAATATCCTTTAAAAATCCTTTTCGTTTCATAAATTTTGGGTAAAAAAACAGTCGTCAGCCACATACCCATCATATTGCCACTTTTTGGCCCATCATGATCCTGCACATACCCGCAAATAATAAATTATGATAATTAAAATATGTTAAACCAAGAACCCTACAAGCTCCCAAGGAGATCTTCAAGAAGAGGTTCAACATAGAAAATAAAGAATATAGAAGGGATTAGGAGTCATACAACTGTTTGCTAATGTTGAATTATTTATTAATTATATTATTTTATTATGCACACATGAAAAGGGCATCCCACTTTGACTTGGCCAATAAGTCATGTGTATTCACTAGTATGACATGTGTTTAAGATTTTGTAAGAGAACTTATGACATTGTAAAATTCATAAGATATTCTATGGCATTCATAAGAAAATGTAAACGAGAGGTTACAAAGTGAAGTAGGAATCTTAACCCATTTATGACATATACGAATGATGAGTTATAAAGCATCTTGTTAAAGGAGGTAAATGAAAAAATAGTATGTCCAAGTTTTATAGGAAGCTATGATTTTTTTATGATGCATAAGGGAACGTGTTATAAATATACTATTGATCCATCATGGGTTGTAGGTTGTGAGAATTATTATAATGGTATTTTAAAGGACCTTTTTTGTGCCCATGGTATTATCTTTTGGTGGATTTTAGGTCTCATTAAATCTATATATCGAGGGATTGAGATGAAGATAGTATGGATTGTGTATTATAGGTTTATGCTAGCAATTTTCCTCTAATTTGTAGGTTTTTATCTACATGCAAGGCATTAATCATGATATTGTATTGAAACTATGTTATTGCTAGGATTACATTGGTTTCACTACTTTGGAGGCTAGGGTTTTCTTGAAAAACTTTTCCTAAGGTATATATATGTCATTCTTGTTCTTCAAGTTACTTCTATTCTTCTTATCTCATTATTATTTCTTTCTAGTTATTTTTTATGCATTTTATTCTACTAGTAATCTTTTGTAGTACAAATTTTATAAGTTTCTCATCATATAGTTAATGATAAAATACCTACATGTTTAGTATAAAATACTTTAGAGTATTTGGAAGAAAATGTTATATCAGGGGAGATGAAGAAAATCTAGGAAAATTTGATGCAAGATCATATGAAGGAATCTTCATTAGATACTCTACAAAGAGCAAGGCATAAAAATGCTACAACAAAATGCTAAAGAAGATAGTTGAAAGTGCAAGTGTCAAAGTGGATGAAGAATCACATCAAAGCTCAATATTAATAGAAGGATATGAATCAGATGATAGACCCCTTGAGAAAGTGAGACAATAGTAGAGTAACAAGTAAACTTTTGTTTACCTTCTGAGATAAAACCTAAAACCGTGACTAAAGAACGCAAGGATGAAAGTTGGATCAAAGCTATGGAAGAAGAGTTGAGGCAGATTGAGAAGAATCAGACATGGGAACTGGTCCCAAGAATAGCAAACAAGAATGTGATAGGAACCAAATAGGTTTTTATGAACAAGTTGAATGAGAATGGAGAAGTTATCAAGAACAACTTGGCTAGACTTGTGTGTAAGGGCTATTCACAAGTGGAAGGGCTATTCACAAGTGGAAGGAATAGATTTTGAAGAGACTTTTTCTCTTGTAGCAAGAATAGAATCCATTAGGGGTATGTGCAGGATCATCATGGAAAAAACATGCCTTAAGTGACAAAAAAATTAGAAAAATAAGAGTTAGGCAACTTGAAATAAAATTTTGAATAAGTTATCTATATTATTTCAAAAATATGTAAGAATAGAATATGTAGCAAATTGAATGTAGTTTCTAAACTACTAGATTTTTTTTTTTTTAAATCTAGTTGGTGAAAATTTGAAATTTCAATACAATAGACTTAAATTTTAGGGAAAAAATAAGTAGGTGTCTGTAGATAACCACCCTAACCACAATAAAATGATAATATTTTTTTATAATATTTTAGATATAAGTAGAGGATTCATGTGCCGATGTGATGCATATTTTTTGTAATTTTTTTCTTGGTAAATAATTAATTATGAATTTTTTATTACAACTTTCAAAAAATATAAAAAACATGTATATCTGACCACCTTCACTTGGTCAAGACTTCATGAAATTCATTTTTTTTAACCCTATAGTATGCAAAGCATAGAATGTGACACATGTTTTGGATTCAAAAAATGTGATACCATTTGAAAGTTCTATATGTTTTTCAATCAACCTATCAATCAAGACTTTAGTTGTAATTCAAACAGAAAATGAATAATAATTATTTATTAAATTCAAAGTAAAGCATAATTTATATTGGTGGAAAGATGAGAATCTCCTTTAAAAACCCTTTTCGTTTCATCAATTTTGTGTAAAAGAAAAGTCGTCAACCACATACCCTACACATACCCATCATATCGCCACTTTTTGGCCCATCATGATCCTGCACATACCCTTAGGATGTTTATGGATTTTGCATCACATAAAGACTTCAAGGTGTACTAGATGGATGTCAAGTCTACATTCTTGAATGGTGAGTTAGAAGAAGAGGTGTACATTGAACAACCTAAAGGTTTTCAATTATTAGAAGATTCTGATATGGTCTACAGGTTGAAGAAAACATTGTATGGACTCAAAAAGGCTCCTAGACCTTGGTATGTAAGTACTTATCACAACAGGGATTCAAAAAGGGTACTAAAAATAGCAATCTTTACTTTAAGGTTGAGAAAGATCAAATCTTGATTGCAGTTGTGTATGTTGATGATATAATATTTGGATGAGATGAAGGAATGTGTAAGAAGTTTGCAGAGGAGATGCAAAAAGAGTTTGAAATGTCAATTTTTGGGTAGATGAATTTCTTCCTTGGGCTAAAAATCAATTAATATGATAAAGGTATATTCATCTCAAAATCAAAGTATGTCAAGGAAATGCTAAAGAAGTTTAGAATGGAGGATTCTAAATTGGTATGTACTCCCATGGTTATTGGTTGTAAGTTGAGAAAAAAATGATGAATCTCCTAAGAAATATCAAAGCAAGTCCAAACCCATGATTGGTGGATTGCTATATCTAATTTATTCTAGACCAAATATCATGCATGTAGTATGTCTTTCAAAAGATTTCAAGAAGATCCTAGAGAATTGAACATGTGGCAGTAGTCAAAGGGATATTCAAATTATTGAAAGGAACTTCATACTTTGGTCTACAGTATCCTAGGGATACTAATTTTCATTTGAGTGTTTATAATGATGCAGATTGGGTAGGTTGTACAGATGATAGAAGAAGTACAAGTGGGGGTTCTTTATTTCTTGGAAGAAGGTTGGTTTCTTGGTTGAGTAAGAAACAAGATTCGGTTTCATTATCTATTGCAGAGGAAAAATATATTGTAGCAACATCTTTTTGCACACAAGTGTTGTGGATGAATCAGACATTGTAGGATATGAGAGTATGATATGATGAAACTATTTCTATCTTGTGTGATAATAAAAGTGCTATCAACATTGCAAAAAATATGATAATACATTCAAGGACAAAGCTTATCTTTATCTGATATCACTTTCTAAGAGAGAAATTTATAGAGAAT
>VDFB02281492.1:1070269452-1070319214 GCA_007258455.2 Sequoia sempervirens | reverse complement strand
ATTTTAAAAATACTACAAAAAGTTCATCGTGCTCAGGTCGTACAAGAGTTGCTATGTTATGTTTTTCTGACAAAAACAACACCAATTTCTGGAAATCCCTCTTTGAACCCCTTAATCTCCCAACCATTTTCAAAAATAAATTAGTAGTTTAGGAAAGTAGACTCCTTGAGTAATCAAGAGTCCTTGTTTTTGTTCCATCAAAAAATTTTGAGTGTAGCTATCCTCAATTTCACGTCCAAGGTCAGTATTTCCTGATTTCAGAAAAAAAGTGGCCACTTAAGCCCCTTTTTTGGGAACCATCTTGGTGCACTTACCCATGGCATAATTGGATTACCAGGGTAAATGCTTTCAAGGAGATGATGCCCAAAATGAATGAGGATCCCAAGGAACCAACCAATATTCCTAAACTCTTGCAAATCATTGAATCAATTAATGAGATAAATACTTTCCATGGGAGGCTAGGTATACAACTCCAAAGTAAGTGAAAGTTATTTAAGGAAATGGAGGAATGAGGAATGCCTAATACACTGAGTTCAAAAGGTCAGTTGCTGCCATTTGAAACTTGGAAAGAAGAGTGGGAGGAATGCTTGGAGCAACCATGATGAATTTTACTGTCACCTACTACATCTTGTTAAATTCAAATATTGATGCAATGGGGGAGATTGAAACAAAGATAGACATCTTTGTTAAAGAGGCCAGAATCTTGATTGATGCTAGGTATTCTCGGTACATTACTAGAGTGCAAAGCTTATTAGACGTAAAGTGGCCTAGTGAAGAGGAATATAATACTTGGTTGGAGAAATACATGTAATGAATAATGGATAGGAGAAGATTTATGCATAGCCTGAATATAGTACAGATTAGGCTTTTGATAAAACATGGTGAAATATTGTTCTCTCCTCAATTTGAGATGGATAACACGTGGTGCAAATGATTTGAAGAATTTTGACTTTTTATTTTCTTTCCTTGTCTTGTTTCACAAGTTTTGTTGTTTGGTTTTCCCATGGTTGGCATTTTTTGAGCACATGGGGAATGTATTGGAGCTGTTGTAACAAGCTAATGATGATTTTTGAGGTGGAACCTATTCTCTACAACAAGTTGAGGTTAATTTCGCCTCATGCTTATTCTCTCCACTTGAAGAACTCGAGTGTAAATGAAAATGGAATATTGTTGCAGAGGTCCAATTAAATTTTGATATGTGTGCTTCCTTGCCTGATGCTTTTTTTTCTCTTTCATTCCTATATGAAAGAATTCAAGGCCAGAAGCAGGAGTTAGTTGAAAAATTAGGTTTACATTGTGAAATTGAAGGAGTAGATAGCATGTTTTTAAGTCTTGTGTTTTGAGTTCAAAAGTTTATTATCACATATGTAATTTTGATAACATAAATAGCAACTGCAATGCAGAGTATTACTTATTTCATGGTTATTGTCTCTCCTTGTATGTGTTTTATGAGTTATGAATGAAAGAAATCAAGGATTCTTTTGTTTGTCTCTATTGTTCTGCAATGGATGTTTAGTTTCATACTTTCCTATTGGTTCAAAGAATTAATATAAGTGCTTGGGTGAAGTTGATAATCGTAAGAATCAGTTAGTAGGATACCTATAAATAGTAATGATCATGAATTCCATAGAGAGATGTTGTAATGCAAGGTTTCTTAAGGCTGTAGCTGTTATTGTCTAAGTTGTTATCTGGTCTCATAGGTTGATATTGACTTTGTTGCATAAGATAAAGGCACTGGATCATGCAAAGTACTTGTGGTTCAATTTCTATGTTTATTCATGTGGCTGATCATTTTAATTTACAAATATTCAGATGGATACCATTGCAGTTGTTTTGTGCTGATGTTCTACCTTCTCATGTTCAAAGTATAAAACATTGATAAATAACCTACCAAGTTATTTAAAGTACTAGGACCTTGAGCAATTTTATGAGAAGTATTTGTTATTAACAATGTGTTTAATTATAATTGTGTGAAGTGTCTGAGTATACATTGTGGGATCACCCTCCCAAGTTTTACAGAGCCCAAAGAGTAGGAATAGAAGTCTTACAACCTCTATTCATTCATTGGCTAATCCCTTTAGAAGTACTGATTATTGGAAAACGAAAATTCCATAGGTACCTTTGGAGACCAGTTTGGTTCTAAAAAAAACACAATAAATTGGCGTCTCTACTGGGGAGAACTAAGTTCAAAGTTTCTTGTTCAAATTTGGTGTAGTTAGAGTCAATTGTTCATTGTGATGTTCTTTGTTGCTCTAAAGAATAGTCAATTTTTAATTTTGTTGCATTTTTTCCATCGTATTCAGTCTTATGCATCCAGTCTTGTTTCATATTGCCACCTTATGTCAAGTAATGTTCAAAGTCTTTTCTGAAGTAACAAGTACAAAGTTAAAGTGCAATCACTTTCTATTTCCCAATATTTTGGGTGGCGACTATGAGTTCTCTAATACTAGTAAAAAGATCAGTTCACAATAGGAAAATAAGAAGAAATATTTTGCAACATTTGAAGTCATGAGGAAGACCAAAATTTATGCGAAGAAGTACCCAAAGCATAAGGAAGAATTTGAACCTACAAAAGAGAAGCAACCTAAGTGGATCAAGAAACATTCTGAATCAAGTAAGTTTGTTGATTCTATTGTTGATACATCTCCTACTTTCAATATTTATATAAGTAGTGCTAGTGTCCATGAAGAGGCATATGGAGTTGAAGGGTCTAATATAGATCAAGGAAGTTTTCCGGTTGAACAATTTTTTGACAATGAACTTAATATTTCAAGAGAGGAGGGTAGGTGGGAGTTTTGGGAAAAGAATAAAAAGTTTTCTGAGCCTTTAACCCCAGGACTTGGCTCTATTTTTAATGGGAATAATTTTAAGCCAAGAGGTAAATCCCCTGATAAACCAGCCCACTTTTCTCTTGAAGATGACCCTGTTGATCAGCCCTACTTTATTCCTGCCCCAAGTGAGCCTAAAGATATCCTAGAAAATGAGGAAGATATAGATAGAGGTATGAAAGCTATGGAAGAGGAAGAGCTAAGGCTCCAAGAATAGGAAGAGAATAGAATGAAAGAGTTAAAAGCAAGGGGAGATAAAATTTGGGCTAAGAGAGCCAAAAATCCAAAAGCTACTCAAGAAATCAAATCTCCTGCTGAGAAAATGAAGATATAGAAGCAAAATCCAGAAGTCACTAGAAAGGATACTAAGCAAAAGGTTGAGGCGAAAAAAGATGAACAAAAGAATAACAATAATGAACAAGGTATGCTTCTAATAGAACTACCCAAGCATACTCCTATTGATATGTTTCAATTGCTTAGTCAAGTAAAAGTATCAGTGCCTTTTATTGAAATTATGAGGATAGAGGAACACAAACAAAAGGCAGTAGCCCTTATCAATGGTGTTGCTATCACTTGTAATAATTTAATGTTACTCACTCCACCTAAAGTGAGTGAGAAGGATAAGAAAGGAAAGGAAGTTGAGGGAGTAATTACTGAGATTCCCCATATTTTCTTAGGAAAATATGTAAATACTTGTCCTAAGAAGATAGATCTATTTTTTCTCACCCTAGTGGTCAAGGGAAATTTCATAAGAAATTGTATTATTGATTATGTCGCATCCAACAATACCTTGCCAGTTAGAATCATGGATGCACTAGGATTGAAAGTTGATAGCATTCATGGCAAGTGTTATGCCATGGATGCAAGAGAAGTCCTTGTCATAGGTGTGATAAATGAACTTCCTTATAGATTACCAGCCTACCCTGATAAAGAATTCAAAATGAGTGTGGTAGTAGTAGATATCCCACCTAATTATGGAATGTTATCTCAAAAATAGAGTGCATCTATGGGAGGTAGTATGTAGTGTGACATGTCTTATGCCACATTTCCCATTGATGGTAAGAATGTTCAGGTAATGAGAGAACTGAGGGTACCAAATATGTTGGAACATGTTCTTGAAGATGACACAATTCTCTTCATAGATACTAATATTGGTGAGTTCAAGGTAGAAGAGATATAAAAAGAGGTTGATAGGTGTCCCGCACCTATAGAAAATGAAGTTTCACAAATATCCAAAAAAAATAGACTTTGGAAAATGTACTTTGATGGTGCAAGTTCCAAAGAGGGGTCAGGTGTAGGGATTTTATTGGTATCACCAATTGGAAATACTTATAAGTTCTCTTTTACATTGTCTTTTGTCTGTATGAATAATGTGGCAGAGTATGAATCCTTATTGTTGGTATTGAGATTGGATGAGAAGCATGGAATAAAAAAGCTAGTAGTGATTGGTGATTCTGAACTTGTGATATCCCAAGTGAGAGCTAAGTATGCCTATAAGAATAACAAACTAAAGCAATACAAAAATGTTGTTTAGGATTCCATCGAGTAGTCTGACACTTTTGGGATTGATTGGATGGAAAGAGGACATAATAGAGTAGCTGATTTACTTGCTAATATTGCATTAAGACTTGATGATATAACTTTCATAGGAATGTCTAAGGTTGAGATAAAGACAAGGCCATCTATCCCTGACATTGTGTATAACTGGTAGATTTTTAATGATGATGAGGACATCCTTAGATTCTTAAATTGTGTTGATAAATATGAAGGTCAGGAGATAGACTTTGGTGGATTTGTGGAGAATATTGACAGGAAAGATATGGTGTTTGGTATAGAGGTTATCCAGTTAAAGACAAATAAAATCCCCAAAGGCCTTGTAGCCCTTGAAAGGATTTTTAATGATGAAGACAGAAGAAAATCTAGGACAACAACTGCTCATCTAGAAGATTTGGAGGAGATAAGCTTGGGGATCGAGAAAGCCCCTAAAAAAGTTCATATAGGAAAAAAGTTGAAGCCAAAGGTAAAGACAATGCTAATTTCCTTACTGAGAAAATATAGACATGTCTTTGCTTGGTCATATGATGACCTGAAAGCTTACAGAGGAATTGTTTCAGCATGAGATTCCTTTGAAGGAGGATGCTAAACCTTTTAGGAAAAAACAAAGACCAATTAATCCTACTTTGGCTCCCAAGATTCAAGAGGAGTCGGTAAAGTTAAGAGAGGCTGGTATTATAAAACCCATTAGACACTCTTCATGGGTATCTAATCTGGTACCAGTAAGGAAAAAGAATGGTGACATTAGATTGTACGTTGATTTCAGGAACTTGAATGTGTCCTCATTGAAAGACAATTATCCTTTTCCAAACATGAAAGCAATGTTACAAAAGGTGACTAGCTATGAACTATTTTCTATGATGGATGAATTTTCAGGTTATAATCAAGTAAAGGTAAAGGAATTTGAGCAGTATAAGATTGCATTTACTACTCCTTGGGGCACTTATGTTTAATTTAGGATGCTGTGTACCTTGGAATTTTACCCTATTTTAATATGCAAAACATCTTAAAATTCAAATGATAAAACACTAAGAACACTTCAATGATTAGCCTAAAGAGTGATAAAACAAGGAAAATAGATGAAATAAAATGCAAATCGATTATACCTTCCTTTTTGTTGAAGACTCCTTGGTTGGCCCTTGATTTAGATGAATTTGTGTGCTCCTTGGATGGCTTTTTGGTGTAGCTAGATGCAAGATTGAATATGCAAGATGATCAAAGTGGATGGCTAAATGATAGTGAATGCTTGATAATGCAAATTGACAGCATAAGGTTGCTCAAATGAAAAAGTGTTGAAAATGCCCTTGAGGAGGGGGTATTTATAGGAGAATTTGAATTCTCTAGAGAATTCAACGGTTGAGATTCATCCAACAAGGTCAAGATGAAGGGCTATGGTGGGTTGAGAACTCACAAGCCCTCACATCTTAACATGTGGATGGTGAAGTGGCTAAGAGGAGGTGAGGTGTAAGTGAGGTGGCCAAAAGGTACATGAGGTGGAGGAAGGACAAGTACCTTCCAAGTACTTTGGGAGATGGGAAGAATCTTGGGTGAATAAAAGTGAATTTTAAATTCACAATGATTGGAAGAATCTAGTGGATAAGACAATGTTCTCAAAAGGTGGGAGTTTATCACATGTGACTTGATGTGACAAGTCAAGATTCTAGATGCACGGGAAAAGGGGATTCTAGGAGGAATAAAAAGGAATTAAAAATTCCTTGGGGGATGGGGAGAGTTGACCAAGGTACTGATTAGGCTTAATTAATCAGAATTAGAAACAAATGAGGATTAAAAGCCAACTTGCAAAATTTGGAGGATGTGACACATCCTAATCAAGGATTAGGCATGTGCACATCCCTAATGAAGAGATTAGGAGATGGATTAGGATTAGATGAAAATGACATGTGAGGAATTAAATAAATGTATTATTTATTTAATTTATTTGATGAAAGGAGGATTAAAGAGAATAAAGTATTTAATTATTAATTAAATACCTTAGGGATTTGGTAGAATTAAGGGTATTAATTAAATAATAGTAATATTACTTAATTAACTTGGATAAGAGGATGTTTAGACGAAAGGTGATATATTTGGATAAATTAAGTGTCCAAATTTGGATGTCTACAGATGCCGTTTGGCTTAATGAATGCAAGTGCCACTTTTCAGAGAGAAATGGATGTAGCTTTCTCGGATTTTATTGATTTATTTATGGTTGTATATCAAGATGACTTGAACACTTACTCTAAAAAGGAAGAAGATCAATGTATGCATTTGGAGAAGGTATTTGTGAGGTCACTAGAATATGGGATATCTCTTAATCCAAAGAAATGTGCCTTTGGAGTAACTGAGGAAAAGTTACTAGGACACATTGTGTCTAAATAAGGAGTAAGGATAGACCCTAAGAGAGTAGCAACTATAGAAAAGATCCCTTAGCCCAAAAATGTCAGGGGTATTTAATCATTTTTTGGAAAAATATTTTTTTTAAGAAGGTTTGTGACAAATTTTGTAAAGATCACAAGACCTATCTCCAAAATGATGAAGAAGGGAGAAAAGGTGCTTTGGAGTGATAAGCCTAGTAAGGCTTTTAAGAAAATTAAACAAGCTATCAAAGAGGCTCTAGTTTTTAAATCTCCTGATTTTTCCAAACCAATGCATATTTTCTCTTTTGCTTCTTTTCATACCATTGCTGTTGTTTTGTTGCAAAAAGATGAAGATGGTTTTGAAAAACCCGTTGCATTATTTAGCAAGTCTTTACAAGATGGAGAGTTAAAATATGATACTACTGAGAAACAAGCATATGCATTGGTAAAATTTGTCAAGAATTTCAGGACTTACTTACAAGGAGCTAATGTCATAGATTTTGTGCCAAGTGTTGTTGTAAAAGATATTTTCAATCAGCAGGAGACAATAGGAAGAAGGTGTAGATGGATCAATAGGATCTAAGAATTTAATATTGATGTTTAGATCACCAAATTAGTAAGAGGTCAGGGCCTTGCTAAACTAATGGCAGAAGTTAATTTGGAGGCTAACCAGATCATTCAGACAGAGATGATTGATGTTTCACCTATTTGTGACATGCAGACATGTGGGTGGTATAGGAGAATTGTCCAGTACTTACAAAGCCTATAGTTTCCCACGGATGTGATTGAAAATGACAAAAGAACTTTGAAATTGCACACCATCAAATATGTAATCATTGAAAATGAACTATGGTGGAGAAACTTGGATGGTGTACTTCTTAAATGTGTTGATGGAAAACATGCACTGGAACTTTTGCAAGAGATGCATAATGGGGTATGTGGTGGTCATTATATGGAAAAGACTACTGCACGCAAATATATTGAGAGCAGGATTCTGGCGGCTTACTATTTTTAAGGATGCTCACAATTTTTTTTAAAAACTTGTGATGCTTGTCAAAGGTTTTTAGGAAAATTGAAGTTTTTAGGCAATCTACCACTCAGGCCTATGATTGTTCAAGCCCCTTTTCAACAATGGGGGATTGATTTTATTAGAGAGATAACAGAAAAGTCTAGTGGAGGACATTCATGGATCCTTGTTGCCACTGATTATTTCCCCAAGTGGGTGGAAGCAATACCCACGAAGAAGTAACAAGCAAAGTGGTAGTGGATTTTATGTTAAATAACATTATCATTAGATTTGGAGTCCCTGAGAGGATTATCTCGAATAATGCTATGTGTTTTAGGTCTGATGAATTCAAAGACTTTTGTGACAAACATGGTATACATGTTTCTTACTCCTCACCTTACCATCCTTTGGGAAATGGTTAAGTTGAATATAGAAATAAAAGCTTGATGAAAATCATCAAGAGAGTGATGGAGAAGAACAAAAAGGCTTGGGATTCAAAGCTAAAATTAGCACTTTGGGTATATAGAGTGATTGTGAAGAAGGCTATTGGTTATTCTTCATTTGGCTTAGTATATGGCCTAGATGCCAGATTACCACAAAATAACCTTCTCAAAATGTATAATTTCATGCAAGAATATGATGAAAAAATCTATGACGATATGTAGCACAAAAGAAATAATCTGGTGTAATTGGATGAAACCAGAACAGAAGCTCAAGCTAAAAATGTGAAGATGCAGTTGCAAGTTAAGCATTTACATGACAAGAGAGCTTCTCCCAGAAAGTTTGAAGTGAATAGTATGGTGTTAGCCTAGAATGCGAGGGCTCAGGACAAGTGCAAGCATGGGAAATTTGAAGCATTATGGATTGGCCCTTATTTGATAGCTAACACACATGAAGAAGATTCATACTTCCTTCAAAGCTTAACAGGTGAACTTTTTGAACTGCTAGTACATGTACAGTTCTTAAAGCCATACTTCTCCTAAGTATGTTATTTTCCATGCATGTGTAGGTTGTGTACATTATGTATATAGGTGTGTTTGCTTTTGTTGCATCTATTTTGGTCTTGCTACCTCGTCTGAGTAGTTCCTTGTTTTTGGTCCTTTTATTTTGTTTCCTTGGTTTTGGTCTGCTTCACCTAAGATTCTAGGATCTCGCTATGCCTACAGGATGCATATGTCTCCAGTCGGAGAGACTGATGGAACCTACAATTTTTTTTTTTGGTTCCATTTTCAAAATTTGTCACATCTGGATATAGAGTTGATAGTTTGGGGTTTAGGGTTCTATTTGTCATGAGCATTTGAAAGGTTCTATTTCGCCATTGACTTCCTATTTCCTGTTTTCGATTGTTTTAAAACATCTTATTTCATTCATTTTTCATTAGGTCACCGGTCCCTCGAGCCTAGGTATGAGTTTCTTAAAATTTTATAAGGTTGAGTTGAGGGCCTTTTGGCCTTTGCGTCTTTTATATTTTGTGACTTAGGAGTCTTCGAGCCCTTTTCAAACATATCATCCTAGGAAGTCCCCTCCATTAAAACAACTTATGAGCATGTGCGTAAAGGTTTCCACTTAAGTCTTGTTGTCATCTTATTTTCTCGTTCATCGTTGTTCCCATCATAAGTGTATGTTCCAAATTGGCAACAAGCGATGAGCCGTATTTCATTTTCTTGCTCATCACGAATAGCTATTGGAGCTTTTAAAATAAATGAGCAATGAGCGATGATCTTTCTATCATTGAGAAACCACTTATTGCTAATGGATTTTGAGCCTGGAATATTGTAATAGTGATAAGCGATGTCTTTGTCATCTTATGTTGCTATTGCTCATCACAAATGGTTGTAAAATGAAAATTTTCAATTAGCGATGAGCAATGTGATGAGTCTCCCTTATATCACATATCGTGGATAGGTTTTAAGTGCTAAGTTCTATAATAGTGATACATGATATACATTATCACTATGATGATCTCTCATTGCTAATGTCTTGCAAACTGTATGAGGAGAATTGCCAATGAGCAATGGCCTAATGTTTTGTATTTTATCGCTCATCGCAGATTCATTCCAAAGATTAATTTTCAACATGGCTATGAGCGATGGAGTTGTATGTTTAAGGTTTCTTTCGCTAATATGATAAGATCTTATGAGTGATGTCTTTTGTGCCATTGATTTTCATGCAGATGTACACGTTTCAATTTGATCTCTTTGCAATTTCTCTCATCGTTAATATGAGCCAAGATGCATAGTTCGATTAGCGATGTGTGACAGAAGGTTGAACATAATCGATGATGGGCCACAAATCCAAGGGTTGAGATTTCAAAGCGGGGATGCTTGCATCACTGATAAAGCTGATGGAGGACAAGACACATCAGTGATAAGCAACAATTGTGCATAAAGAAGCAACATGGCAGAACCCTGAGGACATCGTATAAGGCATGAATGAAATTCGTGAGGTGGATTGATATCCATTGATCTAGTTTTAAAGTAGAGTGATCTATGGTCAGGGTTTAAACATGAATGGCTAATTGTTAGTTCGCTCGCGTGAACTTACCATCAAACATTAATGGTGGCATGCTTGTTTCTTGGCCATAAAAGAAGTTAGATACCTAATTAGTCGTGCACTAGGATTCACTCACAAGAAAAAAAGATACCAGAGGTAGAGGGAATTATGTAGGAACACTCCAGGAAATTGTAAATAGCAAGTGTGGCATAACATTCACCCGGGTAAGCAAAACTGATATCTCCTTATAGCTGAAGTGTTGAGGTGAAAAAATCTTAGAAAATTGATAGGAAATTGGGAGAATCGCTACTTGTCTATTACTAATAGCTTTAATTCAGTGATAAGTGCTGAGTATTGGGGAGATTTTTTCTATTCAATAAGTGGTGCTTTGTCTCCTCATACTTGTAAAGGGTTTTTTCTTTTTGACTATAATACTCTAAAAACCCTAGTTCAGCTACATTGTAAACATGAGTGATCTAGAGCCCAGTGAATGAAGTGTTAGACCAAAAAGAAAGCCTAAAAAAAAGAGGGTAAAATGACTTAAGACTCAGATGCTCAAGTTGAGGTTAGGTCCACACCACCGGTAGTATCCAACCCTTCACCAAGTACTCCTACAACATCCACTAGGTCCAAAAGTGTGAAGAAGGAAACAAAAAAGTTTATGTAGGAGGCTTTTGGGGATGTGAAGGAAGGAGGTTCATGAATTGGAAAATGACCTACAGGTCAGGTCACTGTGACCACTAGGTTAATTGATAGTGCTGGTGAGATAGGTGAAAAATCCAAGCCTTAAAGTGGGTGGAAGCTTTTCATATGCCTTCAACAAGCAACACTCTAAAAGGCCTTCATGTTATCTATGCGGGTTGAACCTTGGGAAGTTAGTGGTCCCAAATATGTTTGTGGAAGTGGACCTGATGATGGAATTTTCTAGACACTATGATTCTAATGATAGAAAAATTAGGAGTGAAAATGGTGATGTGATTTTGGAGGTGATGAAGGACAAGATGATAGATGTATTTGGGTTAAATCCCAATTATACTATGAAGTTTAGGTGTGTTGAATTATATGCTGAATATGAGAGGAACAAGTTTGCATACAGAGAGAAACATCTAGTTCGGCATAGAAAGAGTAAGGATAAATTCACTACTGAAGATATTGAGCCTTTTGAGTGTGAGGAGTTTGTAGATTACTTCAAGAACACTTATTATTGCTTGAGCCAGGTGTTGGCTCGAGATTTTTAGTTAAGAATAACTCTTGATTTATTAGTGATGGTGATGAATATACAAAATCATAATCGAAACACTGGTTTTGATTAAGCTGACTTTGTTGCTAAACAGATGCTTGAGGATTTCCTCAATTTGAAAAAGGGATCGTTCCCTTCATATTTCCCTCATTATTCTCTACTAATGCATATGCTATTATGGGAAGGTGATTTTGAATGGAAAAGGAGATTAGATTTGAGAATGATGGACAGTGAAAATAATGCTTTACCAGTACAAATGTGGACATACATTTGGGATCAGGATTGTTCCAATTCAAATTATGTCTTGTTTTCTAATGTTGTAAGATATGGCATCTTGGAATCACTAGGTGTGGCACCTATTCATAGGCTTTTTCCTGAAATCAGAAACCTCATGCGCCCAAAGGATGAACTAGACTCCAAAACAACACATAATTGGGTGGATTGGTTTCTTCATTTTGATAATACTTTGATTAGAGCCTATGGAGCTAAAGTGGCACCTCATTGTCTTCCCTGTATGTCTCAGATAGATTGGCTTTTATGGAACTCATGTAGCAAATTAATGTCATGGATTATGAGATGTTCAGGAAGCCTAGGAAAGGTACTGTGGTACATCCCCAATGTGCTTTTTCCTACTTCAAAGTCACTGCACCTGAAGGGTATGAAAGCTTAGTCATCATGGTAAATAATATTAGAATGCCTATTGATGAGATTAGAGATTTTGATCTAGAAGGATTTGTCGTAGCAAGAAGAAGACAAAAGAACTTAGGAGCTGTTTGTCATAAATTCTTATACATAGATGATTTATTGAGAAACTTGAAAAGCAATGAGGTTGTGATGACAAGAAAGAAGGAATGGGCATCTATTATGAAAATTAAAGAAAAAATTATGAAAAGGAATGCTCTTTACATAAGTCCGCACAATGAAATTGAAAACCTTTTGGAAAGATCTTTCATTATGCTAAGAGATTATTAGTGTGGTGAGTTTAAGGTGAGAGTGAAAGAAGCTGCTGATAAAGGACAAGTCCTCCTAGAACAACAACGAAAACAACAAGCTATGGATATCCCAAAGAAGCTTGTAGATGTTCAGGAAGTCAAGGAGGAACAAATTGCAGAAGATGTACCAGGGAGTGAGGAGATAGAGCAGAAATTCCCTCTTCCTCATATTGAGGAAACTCGTAGTTCAAATATTCCCCTTGAGAGGATTGTAAAATGGCAGTATGATAAGTACAGTGATGATGATCCCAAGATCAAGGAATGTGATGAAGTCCTTGGGTCATCCCACAATAATGGGTTACACTTTTTGGCCAAACTTGACATTGAAATCAACATTTTTAGAGAAAACTTCACTTTCTGACACTTATAGCAGGTAAACTATTAGGAATTTGAAAATGATGTAAACTAGTGATTTGTGAGGTTTTTTTTGTAGATTTTAAATGTATTTTTTTAAAAAAAGTTTGAAATTAAATTGTAATTTTTTTGTGTCTCCTTTGATAACTAGTTTTTAATAGTAAACAACATTTTAAAAAGTGGTGTGTACTTCGGCTCACATAAATTTTTTTCTACAAAGTATAAAAATTTGATTCTTTTGAATTTAGGTTGGTAACACAAGTACCTAGTGCTTTCATTTTGTTTCATAGCATTTTGTTGAATATTTTTCTTTTATTTAAGTTTTGAAGTCAAAACATTTATAATTTAGACATAGGTGCACTTCGGCTCGCATAATTTTTTCGGTATGTATTGAAATTCAATTTTTCTTTTTTTGTTGGAACAAGGACATCAATACCTAGAGCGTATATATTTAAAAAAAAAAAATTCCTTAAATTTTCTATTTTTCCACAATGATTATTCATCAAACTTGATGTTCGGTGAAAAACCTATGTACAATAAAACTAAAAAATAAAAAATAAAATAAAAACAAAATATATTAACTTTATAGTTGCTGGAAAGCACATTTCGATCACTACAGTCATCCAACTTGGTTTATCATGTTGAATCCATTTGCACCTCCTTCCCAAGCTTCGATAGTAAAAAAAATACATAAATTTTGAAATGGTGGAGGGGAAGGTGAAAAAGGGGGTTCATTAGAACCCCCCTTCTAATGAAGGGGGCTCATTCGTACCCCCTTCATTAGAAGGGGGGTTAATTCGAACTCCCCCTATATGGTGCAAGAGGGGGTTCCTTAGAAGGGGGAGGGGGGTTCATTAGAAGGGGGGGTTCATTAGAAGGGGGGTGGTTCATTCGAACCCCCTTCATTAGAAGGGATAAACCATTTTAAATTTTTTGATGGGAATTTCTAATTTTTCTTCATTTGAAAAATTGTAACCCATTATTGTGGGTTTACCCCCTTGTTGATGATAAATTCGTGAAGTCAAAGGAATTTTAGGAGTTTATGATTCAACAGTGGAGTAAGGAAATAAAGGAAATAATTGAATTGGCCCGAACTAATGTTGACCCTTCTCATCTAGAAGAGGCTGAGAGAGTAGAGGAGGAAAAGATTAAGGCTGAGATTGCAGATATTACTCCCATTGAATCCAGAAAAATTGTCACAAATAGTGGAGTCATGTTATTACCAGGATGTACTATCATTGCTGCTATAGCATATGATGTAGTGAGAAGAGACCCTCAAGCTTCAATATCTGAGGAGCAATTTGAAGATAAGGTGTTTGGATCTAGATATAGTCCAAAGTTGCACAACCTTGCAATATGGTCTATGGAACCTAATACTGGTAAACATGAAGTTTCTAGGCCCGTCGAGGAGGTTATTGGCTCCCTAGTAGTCAAAAGGGCTACAGATATAACTCCTATTCAAGTAGCTAAATTAACTGCTCATGTTGCAATGCTTAGTGTGGATACTACACAAATTTCTCAGAAGAAATATGATTCTTTGGTTAAGGCATACAACAAGGCCTTGGATGAGTTAAATAAGATGAGAGCCACTATTTAGGCTACTCAAAAGACAATAACTCTACCATCTTCTTCTTCAACTGATTTGGCTACACAGGATAAGGAGACCTTAATCTTGAAAATTAAGGATTTGAGTGATCAATTGAATTTTGAAAAGGGAAATGTCAAGAAGGAAAATATTGATACTGTTAGGGTGGAAAACAATTTTTTTCAGGATGTCTTAAAGCATAGGGTGACCAAGTTGGTCCACAAGGCTAATGATGTTTGGGCCACCTACAAGAATATTCATGAGGCAGACACTAGGTATCAGCAGGTAGAAGAAACCTTCAAAAATGAATGGAATAATTGGATTACTAGGGTAAATGCTTTCAAGGATATGATGCCCAAAATGAATGAGGTTCCCAAGACACCAACCAATATTCTTGAACTCTTGCAAATCATTGAATCAATTAATGAGATAACTACTTTCCATGGGAGGCTAGGTATACAGCTCCAGAGTAAGTGAAAGTTATTTAAGGAAATGGAGGAACGAGGAATGCCTAATATAATGAGTCCAAAAGGTGAGTTGCTGCCATTTGACACCTGAAAAGAAGAGTTGGGAGGAATGCTTGGATGACCATCACCGACTACATCTTGTTAAATTCAAATATTGATGCAATGGTGGAGATTTCAACAAAGATGGATAGGCTTTGTTAAAGAGGCCATAATCTTGATTGATGCTAGTTATTCTCAGTACATTACTAGAGTACAAAGCTTATTAGACGTAAAGTGGCCTATTGAAGAGGAATATAATACTTGGCTGGAGAAAGACATAGAATGAATAATGGATAGGAGAAGAAAAATACATAGCTTGTATATAGTACAAATTAGGCTTTTGATAAAACATGGTGAAATATTGTTCTCTCCTCAATTTGAGATGTATAGAACATGGTGCTAATATGAGTTGAAGAATTTTGACTTTTTATTTGCTTTCCTCGTCTTGCTTCACAAGTTTTATTGTCTGGTTTTCCCACGGTTGACATTTTTTGAGTGAGTGGGGAATGTATTGGAGCTGCTATAACAAACTAATGATGATTTTTGAGGTGGGACCTATTCTTTACAGCGAGTTTAGGTTAATTTTTCCTCATGCTTATTCTCTCCACCTGAAGAACTTGAGTGTAACTAAAAATGGAATATTGTTGCAATGGTCCAATGAAATTTTGACATGTGTGCTTCCTGGCTTGAGGCTTGTTTTTCTCTTTCATTCATATAAGAAAGAATTTAGTTCTAGAAGTAGGAGTTAGTTGAAAAATTGGATTTACACGATGAAATTGAAGGAGTATATAGCATGTTTTTGAGTCTTGTGTTTTGAGTTCAAAAGTTTATTATCGCATATATGTAATTTTGATAACATAAATAGCAACTGCAATACATAGTATTACTTATTTCATGGTTATTGTCTCTCCTTGTATGTGTTTTATGAGTTATGAATGAAAGAAATCAAGGATTTTTTTGTTTGTCTGTATTGTTCTGCAATGGATGTTTAATTTCATACTTGCCTATTGGTTCAAAGAATTAATATAAGTGCTTGGGTGAAGTTGATAACTTGTAAGAATCAAATACTAGGATGCTTGTAAGCAGTAATGATCATGAATGTCATAGAGAGACATTGTAATGCAAGGTTTCTTAAGATTGTAGCTGTTATTGTCTAAGTTGTTATCTGGTCGCATAGGTTGATATTGACTCTGTGCTTAAGATAAAGGCACTAGTTCTTGCAAAGTACTTGTGGTTTAGTTTCTATATTTATTCATTCAAGGTTGATCATTTTAATTTCCAAATCTCCAGATGGATACCATTGCAGTTGTTTTGTGGTGATGTTCTACCTTCTCATGTTCAAAGTATACAACATTGATAAATAAGATGCCAAGTTATTTAATATATTAGGACCTTGAGCAATTTTATGAGAAGTATCTATTATTAACAATGTGTTTGATTATATTGTGTGAAGTGTCTAAGTATACATTGTGCGATCACCCTCCCGGGTTTTACAAAGCCCAAAGAGTAGGAATAAAAGTCTTACAACCTCTATTCGTTCGTTGGCCAATCCCTTTAGAAGTACTGATTATTGGAAAAGGAAAAGTCCATAGGTACCTCTAGAGACCAGTTTGGTTCTAAAAAAATAACCAACAGTTATCTTTTTAAATCACTTTGGAATTCCTTATTATTTGTTTTCTATTAGCATTAGATAGGGTCTTACATTACCCACCTTTCTTCTTGCACACTAGAAAAATAATAAATTTCTCTAAATTTTATTTATTATCATTTCTATTATTTCACACTTTTATTTAGTTCTTAACACTAAACACACGTCCAAGCTTAGTGCACAGACAAAGGTTAAAACTTAGGTCTAGCCACCTTGGAAAATCCCTTTTCAACCACAATATTTTCTCTATTCTAGAAAATGTATTGATTTAATTCTACCAAATTTGACACAAACATTATTAGTATTTGCATTTCTAAAGAAATATGCATAAATACCTCTTAAAAATTAATAAAAATATATATTAAGTACTAAGCATGTAGGTATTTCTCATTAACTATATGAGGAGAAACTTATAAAATTTGTAGTACAAAAAAATTTACTAGTAGAATAGCATGCATAACAACATTTAGAAAGAAAGAGGAATGATATAAGAAGAATATAAGTAACCTAAAGAACAAGAATGAAATATATATACCTTGGGAAAAAAATCAAGAGAACCCTAGCCTACAAAGTAGTGAAACCAATATAATCCTAGCAATAACATAGTTACAATACTATATCAAGATTAATGCCTTGCATGTAGATAAACACCTAAAAATTAGAGGAAAATTGATAGCATAAACCAATAATACACAAACCATACTACCTCCATCTCAATACCTCAATATATAGATTTAATGAGACCTAAAAACCAACAAAAGACAATACCACAAGTCCAAACAAGGTTCTAAAATTCCATGATAAGAATTCTCACAACCCACCACCCATGATGGGTCAATGGTATATTTATAACACATTCCCTTATACATCATAAAAATTTCATAGCTTCCCATAATACTTGAACACACTATTTTTTCATTTACCTCCTTTAACAAGATGCTTTATGACTCATCATTCTTACATGTCATAAGTGGGTTAATATTCCTTGCTACTCCACTTTGTAACCTCCCTCTTACATATTATTATGAATTCCATAGAATCTCTTATGCATCTTACAACGCCATAAATTTTTTTACAAACTCTTACACACATATAGTACTAGTAAATACACATGGCATATTGACCAAGTCAAAGTGGGATGCCCTTTCCCATGTGGGCATAATAAAATAATAGAATTAATAAATAATTCAACATTGGAAACAAGTTGTATGACATCCAATCCCTTCAATATTCTCAATTTCCATGTTGAATCTCTTCTTGAAGATCTCCTTGGGAGCCTACAGGGTTGTCAATGTATTAACATCTTTTAATTATCATTGTTTATTATTTACATAAAATTATAAAGTTTTATTATATCTCTTATGGATTCAAATTAAGCATTGAGGATTGATCTTATTAGTTAGAAGTCACCAAATTGTAATATTCACTTGAATGAATTTGTAATGGAATTGGATTCTTTTATATATTATAAAATTTACTTGAAAGAAGAAAAATATTATTCAAACTTGAAAATTATTCTTTTGCAATTCTAAATGTTGGACCTTGATGACTATCAAGTTTATGATTCAATACACTATAGTGAAAGTTAATAGGACTCCCCTTTCATTTTTAAACCTTATTCGTAAGTTTTAGTCCATTCTTTCATGAATTGAAGCTTTGGGAAACATAGAAGTGTTAGGAGGTCCTTCTACTATGTAATTGGTATTTTTCTATTGTAAATACCTTATTATTTCTTTGTGTCAATTTGGGAAGCTAGAAAAACATGTTTGAAATCCTTGTGTAAAATATTCTATTAAATGTGATTTTTGTAAGCTTTTACTAGAGTTGTAGAAGCATCCAAGGATTACCAAAGCATATATCTTGTTGTGGAAGCATCTTGGTGTGGAATGTTTTGATGAAGCTTTATGGTTCTGTTTCTTACAATTCCTTGCTATGCATGTTAAGGCAATCTTATTTGCATAATTGAAATTCTCTTAAGATGCTTTATCTCTATTTTTGGGGGCTTGAAATGTTTTGAGGATCCATTCATGGTGTCTGAAACAATAATCCATTTTAGCCATTGATTTATTTATGTGTATTAGTGAAGGAATTAATTTGATTAATTAAAGAACTAAGAAAAGGTTTTATTTCATTTTCTAATGTTAGAAAATGATTGGTATTGTCCTCATTTATTGACATCTATATTTATGGTTGATGTGCCTAATCTATTTGTTATGCTTGTGAAGTTATAGTGAGTGATTGAATGTAGTATTTGAACCTAATGAAGTAGTGAATATTGTATGATTCTCATGAAAATGCTAAGGATTGAAATTGTTCATGTCTTCTTAATGAATCTAAGGAATGAAATATTTGGTGTTTTCTTTCTTGTTATAGTATTCTGTCTTCTATGATGGTGTGTGTTTGTGTCATATTTGTTGTGTACCTCTTAGTAGATTGAGTTAACCTAACTACCCTCTACCTATGTGTGTCGTGCTTCTCATTTGGAGAGTGTGCTACACTGAGATACTTGCCACTCCTTCCTTGCTAGGACGATGTTGTATCTCTCTTTGTGTGTATTAGCTACATGCCTCTTCTATTCATGTTTGAGTGCTTGTGAACTAGTGTCATTGTGTTGATGAAAACACTTATTTGTGTGTGAGTATTCCAATATCACTTCTCTCTTCCATGTTCTTTCCTTCTAGAAACTTCTCTCTTCTTGAATTTTTTTCTAGAAAAATCTTTCTATTCATTTATAAGACTTGATATGGATAAAATTTAGATTTATTTATGTATGCTTATATCATCCATTATAACTAATTAATTTATTTGCAAATAAAAACAATACACATTTACTAGAAACAATTATTTTAATTATACATTTAATTTATTCTTTACGAAAGTAATTTATCCCATCAAACCACCTAGAAACCTGATTTTAACTAATATTTATTTTCTTTTATCTATTTCTAAACTAAACTTACCTAACTTTCAATCTTGGGATGGAAGAAAGAACACAAACTTTAATTTTCCAAATTCATTACACTCTCTCTTCCTATGTTTATTTTCTTTTATCTATTTCTAAACTAAACTTAGTTATAACTTTCAATCTTGGGATGGAAGAAAGAATACATAAACTTTAATTTTCCAAATTCATTACACTCTCTCTTCCTATGTTGGAACTATGTTAGACATACAACCCATCAACTTTTCCCGATGTGATAGGTTACCAATACGAAGCTTAGAAGATTTATTAAAGTATCAGATGTCATGCAGTACCAATTGTAATGAATGTCCATAAGCAGGCATGCAGTTCATAAAGCTACTTTAACTGCTTGTACAGAATAAAGCTTTTAAATCCTAAACACATAGCAAGTGATAATTGCATTCACCAGAAGAATACCTTTTGTAGTTGAGATAAACAACTGCTTGACATTCCTTTAATTCTTATTGCATGACAAAATATAGCACTAAATCTAGTAAACGTATGACATTAACAACATTCTTTGGTGACTCTTCAACAAACCAGCCAACCAAAATAGTAGTTCAGCTAAAAACAGAAAGTAGCATTAATATCGTTAATATCTGTTCTTAGAACTCTCATCATTTCTTCCAGTCATGAGTTTTCCCTGGTCTTACGTACACTGATCCACCGACACAGTGTGGATATTTATCATCCATAGATGAGCCAAACTTTCCTGCACCTTGTAAGAACACTATCTCATCACTGTTACCACTTCCACATCCATTTAAGATAATAAACTTTTCAAACATGTTTCTTAAAGGAGAGCTAAGGCTCTATCAAGCTCTTAAATCTAAGATGTTAATGATGGGGTAGTGGGTGTCAAATCAGAGAGATTCCTATCATTTGAGATATGCTTGAATCTTGAAGTAATTTAGACAGATTTTTTTTTTATAATGTTCTTAATTAATGGCAGGGATGAAATATTTTTGGTCAAGACTAGAGTGGTAGATTATAAGATCAATTATATTGAAATGTATTGTGCCATCATGATCACAATATCATGTTTGTGGTTGAAATAATTATCTATTACAAACTTTTATTGTTTCAATTTTTTAAATCCTTAGCTATATCTTCCTTCTCATTTGTCGTGTTTTCTAAATTGATTATGTTGGTAATTTCCTTGTATACACTTTTGTAAATCTTAATGTTTTCTCCTATCATTATCGCTTGCTAAAGATGGATTTTTCTTTACTATAATGATGTCACATTTACTATGGATTAGTCTAGAGTAAATATGAACAAATGATTTGTAGGTTAAGCTTCCTTGATGAGATGTTACCATCAATGTTGATGACACTAAGCTTTGCATTAGTAATGTATTTGTAATAACATTAGCTAGAGACAAAGGATTTAGAGGCATCATTATCATGTGGAGAGTGAGAATTAGCTACTCTTGATACATATTTGTCACTACCTTGGACAGGAGCTCTAATTATTTGCCATTGGCCTTACAACCTAACATTTCCTCATTTATAAGAACAAAAGCATACGATTTATCTTCAACTTTCTATTCTTTATGCATATAGTCCAACTTAGTTTTTCCCTTCAGAGAATCCAAAAAATATTGGACTCACCCCTTCAAATCCCAATAACAAAATCTTACTTTTTAATAGATTTTAGTCGTAATGTTGCAATACAATTAGACTATACTTATGAGAGTAGAAAGATGATAGTTTCTAATATTATGAGATATTATTGGAAATGATTGTTGTCTTTGATTATTTAATTATAATGCAAGCCTAAATTTCTAGAATAACCAAAAAATATGTTAGTTACATTGAAAGAATGTGAGGTACTATCAATACTCCTATTCTTATGATTATATAATGAAATAAATCACTAATCTCCAATTTAAAAAAATCCAAAGGTCCTTTTTTTTAAATGACAAATTTTATTCTTATAAAAACAATTGTAAAATATTGATTAAAATTCATTATACATTAATTTAAAAATTACCACCACTTATACATCTATGAAAATATGATACAATTAAATTTAAACAATAAAATATTCGTCCATAATCCAACAAAAATAAAATAAAATATAACCTAACCAGAATTGATATTTTCTATACCTTCTACACCAAAACTTTAGTCACATCCTGAATCATTAACCTAAAGACATGACTAAAAATCACATCCTAAAGACATGACTAAAAATCACATAATAATTTGAAAGACCCCAACAAAAGCATTGATAATCTCCTTTTTATTATGTGCATAATTTTTTCCCTCGTCAATGATCCAAATGATCTTGCACAAGGTGAGAACAAGGAAAGATTACTGGCCTTGTGCAACTTAACCTGATGGATAGCATTGGCCAAAAACATTGAATACTTCATTAAAACCATAATTAGATCCCTATATTCGGCTGGATAAACT
Organism: Sequoia sempervirens; assembly: GCA_007258455.2. Taxonomy (NCBI): domain Eukaryota; kingdom Viridiplantae; phylum Streptophyta; class Pinopsida; order Cupressales; family Cupressaceae; genus Sequoia; species Sequoia sempervirens. Next base: position 1,070,297,269 of record VDFB02281492.1, on the reverse strand, counting down.
TAGTTGCCCAAGCTCTTTGTACTTTCTTTTGCTTTACTCACAAAATCTCTTTTAACAACTTGACATGGTTACTTGGTTTTTAAATAAGTTCTTTTATCCTTAGCTCTAAAAAAAAAGGTGGCACAAATCATTAAAAAAAAAAATCTAGGAAAAAGCTTTATAAGATATTAATCATTCCTTTCTTAATCACTCTGACCATTTGAAATGTATGTTACATGATTTGAGAGGAATTATATTTAATTGATTTTAGTAGATGACATGACGTGTGGCTTAATTCAATAATAATAATAATAATAATAATAATAATAATAATAATAATAATAATAAAGATGATGATGATGATGTTCTTTAAGTGTCCCTACACTTAAACAATTTTCAAGAATTTGAAACATTGTTGAGAAGCAATTCTAAGGAAATTATAATTTAAGTGAATTAATAATGTGAGTTCATTTAAATAATTTAAAATATATGGTAGGCCCTCTCTCCACATTTCTACAATTAGGAGCAACTTGCATAGAGATCATTCATGTGGGGAGTAGGTAAGAGGATACAATAGTTGACTACATCTTAATAGTTGTTTTGCTTTTATATATTAAAGGTTTTCTTACATTTTAATTATTTATAAAATTAAGTGTTTGAAATTATTATATTTATCTAAAAATTAGATATTTTAAATAATTTTTATAAATTTTATTTAAAAAATCAAAATTGACATATATGACAATAAAAAATATATTTCTTGATGTACATGTTTCGATCTATTTTTGTGAGTGTCTTGAATAACTCAAAAAAGATATAGTTAATGTGGCTACATTATTGGTACTTGCGATTCTAAACAGTATATTTAAGCTCTTAATCTACAAATGAAAGTAAGCTAAAACTTTTACAAAATGATAACTTATTGTTAGGAGCTTCAAGGATGTGAAATTATGGTACATAGTTCCTAGATCCTCTCCATAGTAAATCTATCATTTTCTATTTTATTTCCTAATTCAAGCCTAATCTAAATGACATAGATAAATGCTAGGTCAATTTAGGACCTCCCTCATCCTTGTACTCTTTGCATAAAGTCATTAATATTTGTTTGAGAATAGGAATCAAAGGAAGTGAGGGAAATGTAAGAAATATTGATTGTAATTCCCACATGTATTGCATCCATAACCCTATTCTTGTTTACAATTTTTTTTAAATTGTAACAAAGTGTGGTACAAGGAAATTTATTAATCTCATCAAGGCAATTTTCCTAATTTTACAAGGGGGGGGGGGGGGAATTATTGAGGTAAAGAATAACCATGCCATTGATAGTGAAAGTGCATATTGAGTAGTCCTAATCAACTTTTAGTTTCATGTGGTTATATTATATGTGTAGATTGTCTTTAAGGGCGTGGATAATGGTGTCATGTGTGTGAAGGGTAGAATATACTATGTTTAAATTTGAGCAATCAAGTAATGTCTTGAGAGATGGTGGAAATAAACCCTAGGTGCTAGTTTTAACATGCCTTCACCTTGAAGGATAATTGTTTGTATGGCTAGTGAAGCTAAAAAAATCAAACAAGGAAATATAACAGAGATCAAGAACATTTACCAAATCTTTCACCTTTTTTCTCCTTGATCCTCCAATTGAGAAGAAGTAGAGTGCACCCCTTCTCCACTTGATTTTTTGCTCAAATGATAATTTCTTTCCAAATTTGAAGTGTGAACTTCTCTTTAGACTAGCATAATAACATCACAACAAGAGATCTCGGTGATCAAATGAACAGCATGAAATTAGCTTGCAAGTGGATATTGAAATTGAGAGAAATGGCCTCCAATATGTAAATTTTAGTTGGGAAAATGGAGGGATAGGATGCATTGATCAATGAATGGTTGAGATTGAGTATGAGTGAGAGTGAGGATTGAGGGTTTAGCCTTGAGACAAGCATCACAAGGGGATTAGAGGAGAATGACATGTGTCATAGGGAAGAGGGCTAGGCATGCTCACACATGTGTGAACACACACATAGGGTGGCTTGTGAATATGATAAGTGGAAGGCTTTTGGAATTGAGAAGGGATGAAGAAATCTATGAAAGTGACAAGTGTGAGAAAAGGGAAATGGTAGGGTGGCTACACGTGTGAGATATATTCTCACACATGCTTGAGCAACCAATACTGGACAATTCAAAGGGTGAGGTAGAGATGTGAGGTGACCCATGCATGCTCACACATGTGTGGGAATTAAAGAGGGGACATTTGTCAAAAGATGGAAAGTTTGGAGATTTGAGAGAATTTAAAATTAAAGAAAATGGTAGTGAGGATTAATGAAGGTAAATTAATTAATTGATCATTGATTAATTAATTGGGATTAGTAGAATTATTGAGTGGTGGTTGTGCTTGAATTAATTAAATTAATTAAACTTAGAAGAAGTGGGAATTTAATTAATCAAATAGTATGCAAATTACTTATGGAGATGAATATTAATTTTAAATATATATTATTTAAATAATTACAAAAATATGAAAGGGTGATGAGTTGCGAGAAATAATTATTTTTTTAATTAATTATGTAAGTTGGAAGTGAGTGATCAATTTAGGGGTGTCTATAATTTTTCCCTTATTTGATATGGCATTTTGACTAACAAAAGTGGCATCGTGTCAAAGAAAATAAAATCATGCTCTAATCAATTGGAAGAAATAGTAAAAGATAGATGGAGTGATGATGCTCCTTTAAGAGGTTGCTCAATTTTTTTTATCAAGGTGATTTCTCAAAATGAAGAAATAGAGGCTAAAAATGGATAAAGGATGGAAAATGATGATAAATAGAATAGAAAAAAAAAGAAAAAAATATGGTGAAATGGTAGAATAAGTAGTGAAAATGGTGAAAAAATCAAGGCTTAGACTTCTGAATTAGGGCTTGGGGAGCTTATAAAGAATCCTAAAAGGGCTAATTAGGTTCATTTGAATCGTGATATTTTAGAAGATTAGAGAAAAGAGCATGTAAAGGAGCTAGGAGAAGATGTCAAATATCCCATACCACATCCACAATGAAAGGCAAGTGCAGTAGTTTCAATGACTAGAGGGATCAAGAGCATCATTATGTATCGAAACTTGAGTCTTTGGGGTATTCTAGGGTGCAATAAACATGGCCAAAAGAAATGAAGATGTAGGCATTGATTTATGGATTAGTGCCTATGACATAGGATTGAAACTTGCATGAACAAGTTAGTGCTTGCATAGGAAAAAAATCATATGTTTGGGGATAGTTCAATGGAACTGTAGTGGGTGTAATTATTGTGTGGTTAGTGCTTGCATAGTGCAATCAATTCTTGTGTAAATTAACACATATATGCTATGGTAGCACTTGTGGTGTATAGTGCTTGTGTGGGTAAAGTGAAACCTTTGTAGATTAGAACCCACATGGTTTAGCACTCAGGTTAGTTTGAGGTAAGCTATACTAAGACTTGGTTTTGAAAAGGACTAATGAATTGGTTTGGGTAGATTGAAGAGCAATTACCACCATTGTAATCATGGTAGAGGTAGCCTCGAAAATGAGGCTATGACAATTATTGACAAATGTTGATAAGCAGTTTCTAGAGGTAATTGTCCATACTATACAATATTACCTACATTCTAGAGATCTAGGCTCATCATATGATGATTACAACCATGTTAGGCAAATGGTAGGGTGACACTAGCCCTTTCCTACTAGTAACTAGGGATATGGCTATCACCCTAGAGGACATGTGGAGGATTCTATGGATTTTGATCTATGGGGAGCTGATGGAATATGACTTGATTACGACAGATCTATATTTTGAGTGACTATTCATGATATACATCTTATCACTAAGAGGGATAGAGAAGAATTTGGGAGTGGGTATAGATATTTTTCTATATTTTCCCTTGTATGTGGTGGTGACTAGGAGATCATGTGGATTCCCCAGTGGATGGGAACATTTTTTGGAGTAGATGATATCCACTAGAGTAGTAAATAATTTTGGATCCTACATGTTGGTCCAATTATACTAGGAAATACACTTGGTACATTACATGTGCAAGATGATTTTGGGGTGCAATATGAATCTACTTCATATTTGGGTTTGGGAGTATATTATAATTTTGAGGCTTGTAGCAATGAGGTAGTGAGTCAGGGCAATTGTATGTTCACCTATATGTAGGTTCTATTTGACATACCAAGATGGAATACCTACTTTACTGGATATGGGTGATGATTGAGATTGATGATGTGAAGTGTAGGTCATGGAAAGCATATGAGTTGTGACAAAGAGATTTGATGACCAACTTCTCTACACATAGAGGTCACATTATTTGATAGGGAAAACATGACATGCCATCGAGCATTATCTTCCTCATAAGGTGATGCACTAGTTTGGGTTACAACAAGGGAGCCTATGGGTAGAGGTAGTATTTGCATGAGTGACATACAAGACCTGGTCATGGGGGATTACTATGGATGGATTCCAAGATAAGGAAAGTTGACCTATTAGACACTAGAAATGATATGAGTTTGGAGGATAAATGTACTATATGTAAGGGTTACAACAAAGTATGTAGCCTAGTGGGTTAAGTGTCAACCTATTAGACTGATGATTTTTGAGGGAGAGGTAGTAGTAGGTGAGGAAGGGTGGGATGGGGGAGATAGAGTGGATGAAAAGGGGGAAGGGGAGAGTAGGCTCAAGGGATAGATAAAGCAGTTCTATCTAGGATAGCGAGAGTAGAGCCATTAGGGATAGTAGGAGTAGGACCATCAGGGTCTGAAGAAGCAAGGGGAGAGGAGGGGGAGGATATGTAAATTCATTAAATATAGGGGGAAAAGAGGAGGAGGAGGATGTATAGGTGTGGTTAGGCATGGAGATTCTAGAGTTAGGTTCTTGTCAATAGGTGAGATATGAGGCTTGATTAGAGTGATGCTAGAGGACTATTGAGTGAGATAGCCTCCAAGAAGAGAAAGATAAACTATAGGTAGAGAAAGATAAAGGAAAAACTAAGTGATATAGTCTCCAAGCCAAGAAACATGGGCTAAAGATAGATTTGGTCATAGAGAGAGCTAGGGAGACAACCTCTAGACTAAGCTAGACACCATAAGACATGAATAGGATGCTTCTAGGGAACATGCAAGAGGGGATGGAGAAGGGATGGAATATTAGCTTAGGAATTGGCTATAGTAGGCATAGTATGAATTATAGCACATCTAAGGGAGAGGGATACAACCATGGTCGAGGATACGGGATGGGGCTAGTGGTAGCACAAATAGGTAGCCTATTTGATCATATGACAATATAGCCAAATGAGAGGAAAAGTATTATTAAGGTCTATATAAGCAACCAATGCCACCAAATTAGAGGGTAACTTAAATCTCAATGATGTCAAATCAATTTGCATGGTCTAGGAGGGTGGGGTCTATGTTGTAGGAGAGCCTTTTATAAATAATCCTAGCAGCTTAAATGAGGATGCTAGCAAAATATAGCCATGATTTTGTATAAAAAAATGTCTACTCCTCCTAGCTCCTCAGAGTGAATTTGTATGGATGACACATTGTACAATGAAACTTATTTATATGATATATGGGATAATTTTTTTGATGGTTATATGATGGTGTTATATTATTTATTATGTAATTATGATAACCACGAGTTGACCTATGCATGTGATTATGATGATGTATATAACTATGGTTATGTTGTGTATGTGATTATGTAATCTACATGATTGAATTTATGATGCATATTAGTCATGATGTGATTGATGATGGATATGATTATTTTTATGTAAGTGTGGTTATGCTTATTTAATGGTTATAATTTATACTTATGGATGGTTATCATGTGGTGGGTATGATTATGATTACGATGTTATGATTCCTAATATTTTGTCATGATGAAATGGTTTATGGATTTATGTAGATGATTATGAGTATGTGATGTTTATGGTTATATTTTTTATGGATGTGATTTATGTGATGGATGTTATCATGACTATGGTTATAGTTTATAGATTGATGTAGATGATTATGATTATGGGATGGTTATGGTTATATGTTTTACATATGTGATTTATTTGATGGATGCTATCATGATTATGGTTATGGTTTATGGATTTATGCATATGATTGATGGATTATGCGAGGTATTATGGTTTATGGATGCACTAGTGATGTTATTATGGTATGTTATTTATGGGATGACATTGTGATTATGATTTATGATTTAGTACTTAAGATGTATTGTGGTTTTTGTTTATGCCATGTGGATGACCTCAAAATGGAATGATTGCAAAACTATGGTGTAATAAGCATGAATAAACAAATTACAATCAAACAAGATCAAAAAAATGAAGCAAGCAAGGTAAATTGATTCAAATATAAAATATTGAAACACAATACAATTTTACCCTATGCGTAGCTCCATTGATCTCCTCTATTTCACCTTGGGATAAATGGTATTAAATTGTCTTTGATCTCATATTTGTATTTAGCACAATTATCACCTACAAAATATGACTATAATTTTCTTGTGTGATCTGATTTAAAAATTGAAGGATAGGATGCTTTAATACTTTATAGATATTTAATGACATGGATCAATGGTCAAGATCAAAAGAGAGAATTGGGAAGATCAATGGTTGAGAATTGATGAAAGGAATTGAGGGTAAGTTAAGTGTTTGCATGATTTTAGTTAACTGATTGTGTGATTTAGTTAACGAGATTTATTGATTCATTAACTTAGCTTCACGATTAGTGGGTTGTTGATTTCTTAGAGGACTTGAAGTGAGTGGGAGTGAAGTGGATTTGATTGATGAGTGGACTAAGAGTAAGTCTCAATCAACAAGTGAGGTGGAATTGCATGATATTTTAATAATTAAATTAATTAATTATTAGTTATATGTGCAACATGGGAGTTAATAAATAAAATAAATGATTTTATTTATTTTGGAATAAGATAATGTTGAGAGATAAATGAATGAATTAAATAATTAAAAAAATATTTAATTTAGGAAGTGGGAATTGAATAATTAATTAAATAATAATGAATTATTTAATTAATCTTTAGAATAGAAGAATAATTGGTAAATTAATCAAATAATATTAATTATTTAATTAATATAGATGAATAGATGAATAATTAATAAATTAATTAAATAACCTTAATTATTTAATTAATATAAAGGAATGGATAATATGAATTTAATCAAATAATATGAAATTATTCAATTATAAGGGTGAAGTGAAAATGATCTTTAATTTAATCATTTAGAAAAAATTAGGTGTCTACACCATGATATGATTACTATGCGAGATGATTATGAATCTAGATCTATGTAGGATATGCATGATGAGCATGGGTATAGTGGATGGTTTTAGCAATTTTGATTTATTAGGATTGATAAATCTAGCTTCTTTTACTCCTAAATCTTATGAACATGGTAAATAGTATTGAGGTTACCTTAGAACTTATAATATAACTTTGATGAAAGATGTCATCAACAATTAACTACATAGGGAATACATGAATGTCTTGTGTAACACCCCGCTTTGCATATGATTAATACTAAAGCTAATTGTTATATGTTTTCATAAATGTATGGTAAGTTATACTATGAGCAATAAATAAAGTGTGTGACCACATTCCTGTATTTCATTTTGACATTGCTTCATTGTCATTGTCGTGAAGGTGTATGGACTTGTAAATTGGGAATATGAATTGAAAATTGTAAATGGAATTGTTGTACAATCAAATCTCATTTCATCTATCAAATTCATGTGATATGATTGTTCCTACGATTGCATTGGTAATGTGCAGGAAAGCAGAGTGTCAGTACAAGAAGGGAAAATCATTGAGTAGATCAAAAGACATCCCCTTGTGATCATGAATTTGACCTCCTTTCTGGGCTTAGAATCAAGTAAAGATAATATGTTAGTAAGTTAAGGAGGTAAGGGTGTTATTAAAAAGGATAATTGATTATGTGCTATATGAATGTATGTGGGTCTAAGTGTTAGGAACCCTTGTCCAAGTGTTAAAGTCCGATGGAATCTTAAGTGGGCTTTTAAAGAGGGTTATTAGTCAATTTCCTTGATTAAGATGCAAAAATTAACTCCCTAGGGTCTATACCATAGTGGTAGGGGTTAAGTGGGCATAAAATAGTGCCCCAAGAACATGATTTGACCCTTGAAAAGTCCTTATAATGGTAAGTGACGATTTTTGAGGAGAAGATGGGATAGAAAGATGGAGGGGTTGTCCAAGTGCATGTTCCCTCTTTAATGATGAAAATACTCTCATTGATGGAGGTAGGTACTCTCCACACCTTCCCATCCAAGAGGTTTCAAGTTGAAAAATCCTATATATTTTGTTGAGGAAGAAAGAGTGGGTGTTACCCACTTCTCCTCTTGGAGAACTTGAGTGGAGATGGTAGAAAGAAGGAGAAGACGAGAGGAGTCTACCTTTTTAGAATGATAGTGATTAAGATGGCTTGGTTTGGAGAGGAAATATGGATAGAAGAGTTCAGTCCTTTCATCTAAAGGAAAAGAGATAAGTTCTCCCTATTTCTATTTACCCTTGTTTATTGGTTGTAAGAAGATAGCATAGTGTATGGATTATGGTTGAAAATAGAAAGTAGAGAACCTAGATGCATGAAAATTGTGCTATGTTAGTTTTATCCCTTTATAAAAATTGAGAAAAGACTCCATTATCATCATGGAGCTTAAATCATTCCTTGCTTGGGGGTATGGCTAGAGCCCACGAGGTTCCATGATGTCATTACGGTAGGGTGGAGAGCAAGCCTTACTCATGTGTGTGTGATTCGTGGTACCATTAAATATTATTGTGATATTGAAGGCTACACTTTGTTGAAAATTGAAGGTAAAAAGAGCAAGACCTTGTTTTATGGGTATGTAAATCATTTGTTCACTCAAATAACTGTGATAATATTATAAAAGTAAAGAAATGAGTTTCATGTTGTATAATGTAAAAACGAAGAAAAAAAAAAAGAAGCTATTATGTAATGACATGTTATTTTGAATTATTTTTATGTATCAATTACAATAGGAAGAGTTTAAGTAATGAAATTGTATTTTATTGAGGGAAAGAAAATGAAACACTATATAAGGAAGTGTTTGAAAGAAAATGGCTGTTTTCATTTAGCATTGAAGAAAATGGTATAGTCCATAATGGATGTGGTAGCTTTTGTATTCAAAATGATGGAAAATGTATCATATGTATTAAAAAAATAGATATACTACATGTATCTTTTTATTTAGGTATATTTCCATATGAACCCATAAATTTAATGAAGGTGCTTGCATTATGAAATACACCACTATTTCCTTAACTCCCTCTCAGCTAGCCTAAGTTGAATACATGATTATAGACATGCATGGAACTCATGATGTAGAATCTGTAGTATACAAATTTAATAGTGATGGTATCAAAAAGTAAATAAATTAATAAATCGAACAAATAAAGGAAACTTATCCACCTGGATAGAACTGCGTTAAATAGTAGATACATATCAATAGGCTAAACTGCCAATGAAACTATCACACAGATAAAAGCGAATGAAACTATCCTAAGTTATAAGTTAGGAGCATGTGTTCTTTCTTTTACAAGGAAACAAAACATTCAAGTAAATTTAAATAGGAAAAGTCCAAGAGTAAAAGGAGGGCAACGTGGCCCTTAGGCTTATTTAAGAAAAAGAAAACATTAAGAGATTAAAACAGATTTAGAAAATTAAGAACTTTAAAGTAATTTTATGTTTTAGGAAAAGTAAATTTCTTTTGTTTAATTTATTATTTTATATATGTTATAATTATATAAGTAATTATTCTTTAAAATAAAGAAATAAGGAATGCTAATTTATCATATATAAATAATTAGGTAAATGATAATTAAAATTGGTTTTAAAAGTAAATATTTAAGATGGTTTATATTATGGGATATGTTAATGTGGATAAATAATTGATAAATTTTGATATTAAAAAAAAAGAAATTGATTTGGGCAATTATTTTATGTTTTAGAGGTATTTAATATTAATAAGAGGGAATCAATTTGGGAGTTGAGAAGCGTGATAGTAATATTGCTATTATTCCAAATATTAGCATGTAAGACTGTGGGTAATAATAGTAAAAACAAATGTGTGAAAGACAAGTGATTTTCTTTACTCATGCATCATGGAAACAATGTTATAAATCTTTACATTTATCCATTGTCCAAGAATTAATCAAGAAATATGCAATGTTAATATTGGTATTAAGAAACATCAAATAAACTAAAAGTAGGGAGTTGTTAATTTAGTGAAGGGGTAGTATAATAAAATTAATGATAACATTATTGCTTTTATGATTAAGTAATAATAATAGTATTATTGTAATTTGGAGAGGAAATATTTTGGTTAAGTAGAGACAACGATGTTAATGTTAAAATTGAGATTTAAAAATAATATTATTAATATATAACACCTAATTGAATAAATAAATAGAAAATAAATAAATAAATAAACCATGTTGGTATTAGGGCGAACTAGATGGGAACATTTCTAATACAAATGTGGGATGGATGATTGTTTTTTTTCTCAATAGTATTGTGATGGATATGGTTTGAAGTGCAAAGTAAGGATAATAAATATTAAATGTTGAGCCTCGTTGGTGAAGTTTATTTACACAAGAATTATGTAACAACATTATTACTTTGGAATGTTGAACAATAATTATATCATTATTAAAGTTTATTGATAACAGTTAATGATAATTCTATTTGAGAAATTAATTATGAGGAGGTTGTTAATGAGTAAATTTGTAGCTATTTAATAATTTCATTTTCGAGTTACTAAATAGTATTGGTATCGACATCAATAATAATACCATTAATTCTTGGGTTAAGGAATAATAATTTTGTATTCTATAATATTACTAATTAATTATGATAATATATTATCATTATCTTAATGGATCATCATTTACATATCTTTAGTATGCTTATAAATATATGATGAATTTTTGGTAGGAACATGGTATACATAATTGGCCATTGCTTAAAGATGTCATTTCATAGATTACATGGTCATGAAAATAAATAAATAAATCGTTAAATAAGTTTAAAACCTATCATTCTTCAGATTGAATGTGCATGTGCCAGTGCTCGAGCAAGCTAAATTTACTCTAGTAAGCCATCCTTAAAAGAAGAGCTTGAATATATTTATTTATAAAGTTATGTTATGAGGTGACCAACTAGGGTGTGCAGTGTGTACCATAGAGATAATCTACACAAACTTTTAGATAGTGTTAATTAGCATAGTTAATTGGTTTAAAAAAAAAATTGTTGGGTATTTTCTAGCAAAAAATTTAGGCATGACATATTGGTTTATTTAAATAGCTTCTTAGGTGTTGCATAGATGTTTTTTTGTTCATAAAGTATGATGTGAGAAGAAAGCATTATGATGGGAGGATAGGTGTAGGGTTGTTATAGGTTACCGAGGGAATTGTTCTTGGGGCGAATAAATAGGAAGCCTTAGGTGGGGGAGAGATAATTATAGTAATAATGCAATTTGTAGAGGATTTTCATAATGTAGGGGGAGATCGTGATGAGAATCATATAAGCTACCTAGTCAATGTGTATAAATATTGGGATGGGATGAAGGTTAGGATAGACTGGGGAGTCGATATATATGGAAAAGATGGATAGAAGGTTGTATTATGTTGCTATGTGGAGAATGATCATATGTTTTAATATAGAAATGGATGTTATGCATTATGATAAAATAACCAAGGTGATGGGTTTCTAGATTGTCTTATAATTGCTAATTTTTGTATTGTTATTTCCTAGAGAACTACTAAACTTTCATATAATTTCATGACATCTCATAATATTATGTTAATATGATGCGCTAGATAGAGTTGTTAATGTTTTAATAAAATGTTTACATATAGTATATGGTTGTTGATTAATATGTGATGCAATAATATGATTAATGTTGATGAATAGGTGTTTTTGTAGAAACTACTAACTTACTCTACAACTAGAAACGAGGAGATGAGATAGTCATCAATAGAAAGCATAGGAGTAATTGTAGCTAAGGTTTTTATAGTGACAATAGTGAAATGTATTCTTGTAGCCAAGAGAGGGTAAAATTTCACAACATGCATCATGAAAACTAGTGTTGATCTATCCACAGTTAAGGATGATTGAGTAGATACATTAGAATTCTACTGCCAACAAATGATTGTTGAATCGGGGACTTATTCTATAGTTAAAACCAATGTTTTTTGTTACATGATTTTATTTCTTGTCCACACATGTCTCTATGATCTGATCTTCTCTTTAATGTTAGTAAAGTTATGATAGGAATTTATTTCTTATTTTTATTCTTTTAGAAAATAACTCTCTCCTTGCTTAACATGGATAAGCAATAAATATAGTGATAAGTCCAAGATTAGTTAGGACTAGTTAAGCTTATATATATTGCAAAGAATAGTGGATTGAGAAGTCAATCAAAATATAATTTTTTATTTTCTATTTTCAAGTAAGAAATGAAATTCCAAAACCTTTTATTCTTTCCTATGAAGTTATCTACATGAAGCTTTGGTTGTTGGTTGATTCTATAGTGTAACAAGTGCATATACTCAAGTAAGGGACCACTTGAGGTATGATACTACTCTTTATTTTAATTTTTTTAATACTATTGCATTTGATTGTTAGTTTTAGATGGTTAAATATTCATGTAGCAAATATTGATTATTATTTAGTATAGGACTTTCAGTCGAACCTTCCATTTATTGAACACTTGGAATACTAAGAGGGGGGCGGGGTGAATTAGTATTCACTGAAACTCATTAACTTCAACTTAAACATGTATTCAAAGCATCTCATCAAACTTGAAAAAATGGAAAGGAATAATTAAAGCATGTACACATCAATAAACACAAGAACACCAAATTTACATGGAAAACCCTTGGAAGGGAAAAACCACGGTGAGGATTAGTTCACAATATATCATAACCAGTTACAATAGATTACAAAATGGAGGAATCACTATCCAAGGACTCACTATCCAAAAAGAATGGCTCATTGCCAAGGGCTCACTTCCCAAAGGACTCACTATGCATAATAGAAAAGAGAATAGAAGAATGGCTCACTACCAAATTTTGAACTACTAAGAATGGAACTGCAACATTTGAAGATACAACTCCAATTAAGCTTAGAAAATTGACTAAATACACACTTCATACTTCACCACTATCACGTTTCACGCTTCACCCTACATCAAATATCTCACACAATATCTACATACCTACTTCACACACTAAATCAACCTTCATATATACTACAAACACCTATAATATCAATTAGGTCGGCCTAATTGCATGAACTGTGTAACATCATGACTTGTCAACCCAAAAATCCATCACACACGCCTTGTGAAAGAAACCAAAATGTGTTATTCATCAATTAAGGTCAGTATGACCTATAATTACTCCCATGATTCTACTCCTTACACATATCAACTTCTCATGACCCAAAAACCCTTAGGTCGGAACCACATGGAAAAATTGGTGAAGCAATAACAAAATGAACCAATTGTTAATCCACAACTCAACATGCTGAGCACCAAATCACTTGCCACTTGGAGTACATGCACTTCTTGTTAGACACATAGGAAAACTGAGAGGGGGGGTTGAATCAGTTGCACATTAAAATTATCAAACCCTCATTAATCCTTAAACCCTTATTAGCCTTCAAACCCTTATTAAGCATTAGCAAAAAGTAAACATATGAAACATCAACACAATAACAATCATACACCATAGAAAATGAGATTTACGTGGAAAAACCTAATCAAGGAAAAACCACGGTGATGATTAAATCACATATATATGAATAACAACACTGAATACAATAGGATCACTACCAAAAGGGCTCACTGATAAGGGTTCATTGCTCAAAGGACTCACTATTTGGAATAAATAATAATATAATAATACTGTTACAAGGAGGTTCACTATCTCAGACCAACAAAAAGATCCACCACAACAACACCATCCACAACCTTTAGCTCATTGCTTCCAACAACTTCAAGCACATTGAAAATGTAGACACCTTCTACTCACTATATCCGGTAGCCTTAGGCATTTAAGCTCACAATTAGATCGCCACACTTGATCACATTCACATATCACAATTCCACACACCTCTCCAATAATTAAACTTACTTATATATCCTCCACAACCTCAAATAACCTTGTTTAGGGTAGCCTCAATGAAACATATGCACCTCAAATATGCAACCGACAAATAGGTCAGATCTAAACACTTCCAAAGTGGAAATAAGTGAAGGAAGACCATAAAAATGGTTAACTAGGACCCAAATCTACATTGGCATGCTTCACCATGCCTCTAAAAAAAAAAACTTCCATAATTAGTGCTAGCACGCTAGGTCAACCAAACCTACACTAACACTAACAAGCAACCACATACACACTTCTCTGAGTCCAAAAATAACATGTGGACGACATAGAAACACTCCACAACATCCCACAATATTCCAACACCATTAGAATACTTAGGAACACTACCACAACCGCCAGCAACTAAGAATACCATCATCTTGTGTAACCAACCACACTACCACAAACATACAACTTACTAATGAACCTTGCAAAACAACTGAATACTCAAATATTCAAGGGAAGGTAGGTACAAACAATATTATCACGTCCCAAAATCCGCTAGATAAGAAACCTCAATGCAGAGAAATGTGAAGCAATTCTATTTCTCCTAGACAACCTTCTTCAGAATCCAACACACTGTCAGACACATCTTCCACTACTACACGATACAAAACCTGAAACTCTAGATATAACACCTTTGAACACCTTTGATAAACTCATCGAAACCACGCAAGCACATCTTCAACCATGAATGAATATGAAGCACAACACATAACACAACTCTACCACCTTGTACACTCTCTTATTCAAATTTTCTCAAAATCACTTGGAAACCAAGTGAACCAGTTGCATCAACAACACCTAATCAACACCAAAAATCCTTCACAACATGACCACTCTAGAGATTGCAACAATCTCCCCATCTACAACACCAACAATCTCTCCATCTATAACATCTGCTCAATACCACACTAGAGGTTGACATAAGTTGACATCAACGACAACACTAAAAACACTATAGTGCCACAATCTACCTGTTGACATCAATGAAAACATTACAACAATCTACCCCTTTTTCATTGAAGGCAACACCAGCTCTGAAAAACCATCAACAACAAAAGTAACCTTGCAATGGAAACACCAACTCACAAAAGCAACCTTGCATCAAGCAATAAAGAAACACTCCCCCTTACCAGAACACTTCTTACTTGCTTCTTCAAGCTTTACTCTCTACTTTTGTTTTTTAGACTTTTCTCTACCCCTTTTTCTTATAATTCTTTCCTTGTGTTTCTCATACATTTTTATACTTTTATCTCCCACTTTGACATAAATGGCAAAGGGCAACACCTGCACACTTCACTTTAGGAAACACCTACAAGAAAATTTCTCTTACTTTCTATCCATTGCTCTCTCTCTGCTTCTCTCTCTCCACTACTCTCTCTCCTCCTTAAGGGAACAATATATGCTCCCCCTGACTGTACCAACCAAAGACACTACTACCTATTCCCCTTGAGAGATAGCCTTCATTAGTCCAGGACCAATAATGTATATTGAGTAGCTCACCTAGACAAATGTACCAATTTATGCATTTAGTTGAAAGAAGTAGGGTCAATAACCCTTAGCTTCTTCCTAAGATGCTCAAATGTATCTTTTGGAAGAGCCTTTGTGAAAATGTCTGCTATTTTATCGTTTGTAGGAACATACTCCAAGTTCACTTTATTCTCTATAAATTTCTCTCTTAGAAAGTGATATCAGATAAAGATAAGCTTTGTCCTTGAATGTATTATCATATTTTTTGCAATGTTGATAGCACTTTTATTATCACACAAGATAGAAATAGTTTCATCATATCATACTCTCATATCCTACAATGTCTGATTCATCCACAACACTTGTGTGCAAAAAGATGTTGCTACAATATATTTTTCCTCTGCAATAGATAATGAAACCGAATCTTGTTTCTTACTCAACCAAGAAACCAACCTTCTTCCAAGAAATAAAGAACCCCCACTTGTACTTCTTCTATCATCTGTACAACCTACCCAATCTGCATCATTATAAACACTCAAATGAAAATTAGTATCCCTAGGATACTGTAGACCAAAGTATGAAGTTCCTTTCAATAATTTGAATATCCCTTTGACTACTGCCACATGTTCAATTCTCTAGGATCTTCTTGAAATCTTTTGAAAGACATACTACATGCATGATATTTGGTCTAGAATAAATTAGATATAGCAATCCACCAATCATGGGTTTGGACTTGCTTTGATATTTCTTAGGAGATTCATCATTTTTTTCTCAACTTACAACCAATAACCATGGGAGTACATACCAATTTAGAATCCTCCATTCTAAACTTCTTTAGCATTTCCTTGACATACTTTGATTTTGAGATGAATATACCTTTATCATATTAATTGATTTTTAGCCCAAGGAAGAAATTCATCTACCCAAAAATTGACATTTCAAACTCTTTTTGCATCTCCTCTGCAAACTTCTTACACATTCCTTCATCTCATCCAAATATTATATCATCAACATACACAACTGCAATCAAGATTTGATCTTTCTCAACCTTAAAGTAAAGATTGCTATTTTTAGTACCCTTTTTGAATCCCTGTTGTGATAAGTACTTACATACCAAGGTCTAGGAGCCTTTTTGAGTCCATACAATGTTTTCTTCAACCTGTAGACCATATCAGAATCTTCTAATAATTGAAAACCTTTAGGTTGTTCAATGTACACCTCTTCTTCTAACTCACCATTCAAGAATGTAGACTTGACATCCATCTAGTACACCTTGAAGTCTTTATGTGATGCAAAATCCATAAACATCCTAAGGGTATGTGCAGGATCATGATGGGCCAAAAAGTGGCGATATGATGGGTATGTGTAGGGTATGTGGTTGACGACTTTTCTTTTACACAAAATTGATGAAACGAAAAGGGTTTTTAAAGGAGATTCTCATCTTTCCACCAATATAAATTATGCTTTACTTTGAATTTAATAAATAATTATTATTCATTTTCTGTTTGAATTACAACTAAAGTCTTGATTGATAGGTTGATTGAAAAACATATAGAACTTTCAAATGGTATCACATTTTTTGAATCCAAAACATGTGTCACATTCTATGCTTTGCATACTATAGGGTTAAAAAAAATGAATTTCATGAAGTCTTGACCAAGTGAAGGTGGTCAGATATACATGTTTTTTATATTTTTTGAAAGTTGTAATAAAAAATTCATAATTAATTATTTACCAAGAAAAAAATTACAAAAAATATGCATCACATCGGCACATGAATCCTCTACTTATATCTAAAATATTATAAAAAAATATTATCATTTTATTGTGGTTAGGGTGGTTATCTACAAACACCTACTTATTTTTTCCCTAAAATTTAAGTCTATTGCATTGAAATTTCAAATTTTCACCAACTAGATTTAAAAAAAAAAAAATCTAGTAGTTTAGAAACTACATTCAATTTGCTACATATTCTATTCTTACATATTTTTGAAATAATATAGATAACTTATTCAAAATTTTATTTCAAGTTGCCTAACTCTTATTTTTCTAATTTTTTTGTCACTTAAGGGCATGTTTTTTCCATGATGATCCCGCACATACCCCTAATGGATTCTATTCTTGCTACAAGAGAAAAAGTCTCTTCAAAATCTATTCCTTCCACTTGTGAATAGCCCTTACACTCGTGAATAGTGCTTACACACAAGTCTAGCCAAGTTGTTCTTGATAACTTCTCCATTCTCATTCAACTTGTTCATAAAAACCTATTTGGTTCCTATCACATTCTTGTTTGCTATTCTTGGGACCAGTTCCCATGTCCGATTCTTCTCAATCTGCCTCAACTCTTCTTCCATAGCTTTGATCCAACTTTCATCCTTGCATTCTTTAGTCACGGTTTTAGGTTTTATCTCAGAAGGTAAACAAAAGTTTACTTGTTCCTCTACTATTGTAGCTTTTCTTCTTGTCAGCACACCTTTTCTCTTATCTCCAATGGTTTGATCTTTTGAATGATTCTTCTACACATACTTAGGAGTCTTAGGATTTCTTTTCAAAGCTTCTTCCTCTTTTGCTGCCATCTCTTTTTTATTTCTCTTTTTCTTCTTCTTCTCTACAAGGGGGTTCATCTGATTCATATCCTTCTATTAATATTGAGCTTTGATGTGATTCTTCATCCACTTTGACACTTGCACTTTCAACTATCTTCTTTAGCATTTTGTTGTAGCATTTTTATGCCTTGCTCTTTGTAGAGTATCTAATGAAGATTCCTTCATATGATCTTGCATCAAATTTTCCTAGATTTTCTTCATCTCCCCTGATATAACATTTTCTTCCAAATACTCTAAAGTATTTTATACTAAACATGTAGGTATTTTATCATTAACTATATGATGAGAAACTTATAAAATTTGTACTACAAAAGATTACTAGTAGAATAAAATGCATAAAAAATAACTAGAAAGAAATAATAATGAGATAAGAAGAATAGAAGTAACTTGAAGAACAAGAATGACATATACATACCTTAGGAAAAGTTTTTCAAGAAAACCCTAGCCTCCAAAGTAGTGAAACCAATGTAATCCTAGCAATAACATAGTTTCAATACAATATCATGATTAATGCCTTGCATGTAGATAAAAACCTACAAATTAGAGGAAAATTGCTAGCATAAACCTATAATACACAATCCATACTATCTTCATCTCAATCCCTTGATATATAGATTTAATGAGACCTAAAATCCACCAAAAGATAATACCATGGGCACAAAAAAGGTCCTTTAAAATACCATTATAATAATTCTCACAACCTACAACCCATGATGGATCAATAGTATATTTATAACACGTTCCCTTATGAATCATAAAAAAATCATAGCTTCCTATAAAACTTGGACATACTATTTTTTCATTTACCTCCTTTAACAAGATGCTTTATAACTCATCATTCGTATATGTCATAAATGGGTTAAGATTCCTACTTCACTTTGTAACCTCTCGTTTACATTTTCTTATGAATGCCATAGAATATCTTATGAATTTTACAATGTCATAAGTTCTCTTACAAAATCTTAAACACATGTCATACTAGTGAATACACATGACTTATTGGCCAAGTCAAAGTGGGATGCCCTTTTCATGTGTGCATAATAAAATAATATAATTAATAAATAATTCAACATTAGCAAACAGTTGTATGACTCCTAATCCCTTCTATATTCTTTATTTTCTATGTTGAACCTCTTCTTGAAGATCTCCTTGGGAGCTTGTAGGGTTCTTGGTTTAACATATTTTAATTATCATAATTTATTATTTGCGGGTATGTGCAGGATCATGATGGGCCAAAAAGTGGCAATATGATGGGTATGTGGCTGACGACTGTTTTTTTACCCAAAATTTATGAAACGAAAAGGATTTTTAAAGGATATTATCAACTTTCCACCAATATAAATTATAATTTACTTTGAATTTAATAATTAATTATTATTCATTTTCTATTCAAATTATGACTAAAATCCTAATCGATAGGCTAATTGAAAAACATCTATAGCTTTCAAACAGTATCACATTTTTTGAATCCAAAACATGCATCACATTATATGCTTCACATACTATAGAATTAAAAAAAGAAAAAATGAATTTCATAAAGTTTTGACCAATTTAAGGTGGTCAGACATACGAGTTTTTATATTCTTTAAAAAATTGTAATAAAAAATTCATAATTAATTATTTACTTGGAAAAAAATTACAAAAAAATATGCATCAGATTGGGGCATGAGTCCTCTACTTATATCTAAAATCTTATAAAAAATATTATCATTCTATTGTGTTTAGGGTGGTCAGACAGACACCTACTTCTCATTTTTCTTTGAAATTTAAGTACCACTACATTGAAATTTCAAATTGTCACCAAATAGATTTTTTTTTAAAACAAACCTAGTAGTTTAGAAACTGCATTCAATTTTCTATAGATTCTATTCTTACATATTTTTGAACTAATACATATAACTTATTCAAATTTTTATGTCAAGTTACGTAACTTTGATTTTTCTAAATTTTTTGCCACTTAAGGGCCTATTTTTTCCATGATGATCCTGCACATACCCTTGCGTAAAATTGTATTATTTCTCTTATGGATTTAAATTAAGTATTGAGGATTGATCTTATTATTTAGAAGTCACCAAATTGTAATATTCACTTGAATGAATTTGTAATGAAATTGGGCTCTTGTATATATTGTAAACTTTACTTGAAAGAAGAAAAATATTTTACAAATTTTAAAACTATGCTTTTGCAATTCTAAAGGTTGGACCTTGATGGCTATCAAACTTATGATTCAATATACTATAGTGAAAGTTAACAAGACTCCCATTTCATTTTCAAACCTTATTTGTAAGTTTTAGTCCATTCTTTCACGAATTGAAGATTTAGGAAACACATAAGTGTTAGGAGGTCCTTCTACTGTGTAATTGATACTTTTTTTCTTATTGTAAATATCTTATTATTGCTTTGTGTCAATTTGGGAAGCTAGAAAACATGTTTGACATCCTTGTGTAAAACATTCTCTATAAAATGTGATTTTTGTAAGCTTTTACTAGAGTTGTAGAAGCATCCAAGGATTAGCAAAGCATCTATCTTGTTGTGGGAGCATCTTGGGTGTGGAATTTTTTGATGAAGCTTTCTAGTTTTGGAAAAGTTTTGTGTAAAGCTTTGAAGTGGTATTACTGCCTTGATATATGTTTTTGATTATATAAGAAGCAAGACAATTTTTTTTAAATCATTGAAAATCTCTTGAGATGCTTTATCTCTATTTATGGGGGTTAGAAATGTTTTGAGGACTATTCATGGTGTTTGAAATAATAATCCATTTTAGCCATTGATTTATAATATGCCTTTTGTGTATTAGTGAAGGAATTAATTTGATTAATTAAAGTATTAAGAAAAGTCTTTATTCCATTTTCTAATGTTAGAAAATGATTGATATTGTCCGCATTCATTTACACACACATATATATATATATAAATAAATAAATATATATATATATATATATATATATATATATATATATATATATATATATATATATATATATATATATATATATATGGTTGATGTGCCTGATCTCTTTTTTATTCTTGTGAAGTTATATAGAGTGATTGATTGTAGTATTTAAACCTAATGAAGTAGTGAATATTGTATGATTCTAATGAAAATTCTAAGGATTTAAATGGTTCATGTCTTCCTTCTTAATGAATCTAAGGAATGAAATATTTTGTGTCTCCTTTCTTGTTATATTATTCTATCTTCTATTATGGTGTGTGTTTGTGTCATATTTGTTGTGTACCTTTTAGTAGATTGAGTTAACCTAACAACCCTCTACCTATGTGTATTGTGCTTCTCATTTGGAGAGTGTGCTCCATTGAGATACTTGCCACTCCTTCCTTGCTAAGACAATGTTGTATCTCTCTTTGTGTGTATTAGAGCTACATGTCTCTTCCATGCATGTTTGAGTACTTGTACTAGTGTTATTGTGGTGATGACAACACTTATTTGTGTGTAAGTATTCCAACACTTCTCTCTTCCAAATTCTTTCCTTCTAGAAACTTCTCTCTTCTTGAATTTTTTTTTAGAAACATCTTTCCATTCATTTATAAGACTTGACATGGATAAAATTTAAGTTCGCATTTGTTGAAAAAATCTCTCTTATGCAATTTATTCTTGTGTGCTCACATCATCCATTACAACTCATTATTTTTGTTTGTAAATACAATTAATATATTTACTAAAAAGATTAATTAAATATTTAATTTATTATCTTTTATTTTTTATTAATATAATATATAAATTTGATTCTTGATCGAAATAATTTATCCCATCAAGCCACCTAAAATTCAAATACAAATAACCTAATTTTAACTAATAATTATGTCCTTTTTATCTATTTCTAACTAAACCTACTTTCAATATTGAAATAGAAGAAACAATAAACTACCTAACTTTCAAATATTGGGATGGAAGAAACAATAAATAAACTTTACTTTTCTAAATTCATTGCACTCTCTCTTCCTATTTTGCAACTATCTTAGACATACAAACTAGCAGAAAAACCCATCAACTTTTCCCTGTGTGATAGCTTACCAGTACGAAGGTTAGAAGATTTATCAAAGGAACAGATGTCGTGCAGTACCAATTGTAATGAATGTACATAAGCAGGCATGCAGTTCATAAAGGCACTTTAACTATTTGTACAGAATAAGCTTTTAAATCCTAAACACATAGCAAGTGATAATTGCATTCACGAGAAGAATACCTTTCGTAGTTTAGATAAACAACTGCTTGACATTCCTTTAATTCTAATTGTGACAAAATATAGCACTAAATCTAGTAAATGTATGGCATTAACAACAATCTTTGATCATAAAACAAGTCATTACAGAGCCTTTTATAAGGTCTTTGGTGACTCTTCTTCAACCAAAATAGTAGATAAACTAAGAATAGAAAGTAGCAAAAATATCGTTGATAGTGTGTTCTTAGAACTCTCATCATTAAATCCAGTCACGAGTTTTCCCTGGTCTTACGTACACTGATCCACCGGCACACAGTGTGGTATTGATTGAGGATATTTATAATCCATAAATGAGCCAAACTTTCCTGCACCTTGTGAGTCACCACCATGGAAACTTCGAAATCCTTCTATGAACACTATCTCATCAGTGTTACCACTTCCACATCCATTTAAGATAATAACCTTTTCAAACATGTTTCTTAAAGGAGAGCTAAGGCTCTATCAAGCTCTTAAATCTAAGATGTTAATGATGAGGTAGTGGGTGTGAAATCAAAGGGATTCTTATCATTTAGACAGAAAATTCAATGGAATTTTCTTAAGTAGAATAATGTTCTTAATTAATGGTGGGGATGAAATGTTTTTGTCAAGACTAGAGCGGTAGATTATAAGATCAATTATATTGGAATATATTGTGTCATCATGGTCACAATATCATGTTTGTGGTTGGAATAATTATCTATTCTAAGTTTTTATTATTTCAATTTCTTAAATTCTTACCCATAGCTTCCTCCTCATTTGTTGTGTCTTTTAAATAAATTATGTTAGTAATTTCCTTGTATGTACTTTTGTCAGTTTTAATCTATTCTCTTATCATTACCTATAGCTTCCTCCTCATTTGTTGTGTCCTTTAAATAAATTATGTTAGTAATTTCCTTGTATGTACTTTTGTCAGTTTTAATCTATTCTCTTATCATTATCACTTGCTTAAGATGGACTTATCATTATCATCTACTTAAGATGGATTTTTCTTTCTTATAATGATGTCACATTTACTATGGAGTAATCTAGAGTAAATTTGAACAAATGATTTGTAAGTTAAGCTTTCTTGATGAGATGTTGCCATTAATGTTGATGACATGGAGCTTTGCTCTAGTAATGTGCTTGTAATAACATTAGCTAGAGACAAAGGATTTAGAGGCATGATTTTAATGTGAAGATTGAGAATTAGCTACTCTTGATACATATTGGTCATTACCTTGGGCATGAGCTCTCATTAAGTGCCATTGGCCATACAATCTAGCACTTCCTCATTTATAAGAACAAAAGAATACAATTTATCTTCAAATTTGTATTCTTTATGCATATAGTCCCACTTAGTTTTTCCCTTTAGAAAATCCAACAAAGAGTGGACTCACTCCTTCAAATCCCAATAATGAAATCTTATTTTGTAATAGCTTCTAGAAATAATGTTGCAATACAATTAGACTAGGCTTATGAAATTAGAAAGATAATAGTTTCCAATATTTTAAGAATAACCAAAAAATATGTCAAATATATTGAAAGAATGTGAAGTACTATCAATACTCCTTCTACCCTAATGATTATATAATGTTAAATAAACCACTAATCCGACTTAAAAAAATCCAACTATATTTTTTTCAAAATGAAAAATTTTATACTAAAAAAAACTAAAATTCACTATAAATTAATTTAAAAGTTACCTCCCACTTATACATCTATGAAAACATGAGATAATTAACTCTAAACAATAAAATACTTCTTCATAATCTGAAAATAAAATAAAATAAATAAATCTAACTAAAATTAATTTTTTTATACATCCTACGCGAAAAATTTGATCACATCTTAAATCATTAACTTGAAGACATGACTAAAAATCACATATGATTCAATCTTATTTACCTAAAAAAGTTTGGATCATACTTGTACTATAAATGACATAATAATTTGAAAGAATGCAAGTTATCTTTGCACAAGGTGAAAACCTTGTGCACCTTAACCCAGTGGATAGCATTGGCCAAAAACATTGAATACTTAATCGAAACCATAATTAGATCCCTATATTCAGATAGATAAAGTTAGCTGCCCATGCTGAGCTTTGTACTTTCTTTGGCTTTAGTCACAAAATCTCTTTAACAACTTGACAAGGTTACTTGGTTTTTAATAAATGCTTTTATCCTTAGCCCTAAAAAAACGTGGCATAAATCATTAAAACAAAAATCTAGGGAAAACCTTTCTAAGATATTAATCATTCCTTCCTTAATCACATTGACCATTTGTAATTTATGTTACATGATTTGAGAATAATTATATTCAATTGATTATAATTTTAGTAAATGACATGACGTGTGGCTTAATTCTATAATATGAATATGAATATGAAATTGACTAATAATGTTCTTAAGTGTCCCTACACTTGAACTATTTTCAAGGATTTGAAACATTGCTGAGAAGCAACTCCAAGGAAATTATAAAAGTGAATTAATAATAGGTGATCCCATAATAGTGGTTTACAATTTTTGGCCAAACTGGACACTGAATTTTATTTTTAACTAAATTTCTACATCTTCGGGCACCTATAACGGCTAAACTGTGAGGAATTTGAAGATGGTGCAAACTAGAGTCTCATCAAATTTTGTCTGTAGATTCTAAAAATATTTTTTTCAAAATTTTTGGAATCAAATTGCACTTCTTTTCCATCTCCCACTCTAAAATAGATTTTTTCAGAAAACAACATTTTTAAAAAGTGACGCAATCGTGATAACATAACTTTTTCCATGAAGGATAAAATTCTAATTCTTCAAATTTAGATTTGTAACTTTGATATCTAGTGCTTCCACTTGGTTAGATAGTTTTTATTGAATATTTTTCCTTAATCAAGTTTCAAAGTCAAACAAATTACAATTCGCATAACATAGATAACGCCAGAATTTTTTTTTGTATATGTCAAAATTTAATTTAATTTTTTTTGTTGGATCAAGGACTTCAATATCTGGTGCACTCATATTTTTCAATTTTTTTTTTGATAATCTTCTATTTTTCCACATGTGAAGAACAAAGAAATTCATTTTCGATGAAAAACCTATGTTTAATAAAACTTAAAAAACAAATACATAACAAAACCAAAACATATTAAAATTATATTCATTGGATAGCTTTTTCTGAGGAATACCATAATCATTTGAAATAAATTTTAAATGAATTCATTTGATCCCCCAAAATCTAAATCAAAAGTGATTTTTTATCAGCATTTTGATAGGTGTAAAGGAGACGCATTTATAGGTATGGTTTAAAACTAGCGAGGTTCTATCCAAGGGGGTTTGATCTAAGGTGATTTGATCAAACCCTCTTCAATTGGAATCCTTAAAATGGAACTTTTTAAGGCTTAAATCATTATATTTTCTAAAAATATGTGATTTCAGCTAAAATTCGTTCCTCTCAGGAATTGTAAACCACTATTATGAATTGAGCCAATGTGAGTTCATTAAAATAATTTAAGATATATGGTAGGCCCTCTCTCCACATTTCTAGAGGATTCAATAGTTGTCTACATATTAATAGTTGTTTTGGTGTTATATATTCAGGGTTTCTTTTTATATTGTTGATTATTTATAAAAAATCAATTGTTTGAAATTATTATATTTACTTAAAAATTTGATAATTTTTTTAAAAAATTATATTAAGAAATGAATTATATAGTGACATAATAGACAATAAAAAATATTTCTTGATGTACATGTTTCAATTTAATTTTGTGTGAGTGTTTTGAATAACTCAACAAATATGTAGTTGATGTGGCTACATTATTGGTGCTCACGACCCCAAATAGTATATTTAAGCTCTTAAATCACAAATGATGGCAAGCTAAAACTTTTGTAAAAAAATGACTTATTATTAGGAGCTTTAGGAGAGCGAAATTAGGGTACATGGTTACTAGGTCCTCTGCCATACATAATCTATAATTTTATATTTTATCACCTAATTCAAGCCTAATCTAAATGACAGATAAATGCTAGATCAATTTAGGACCTCCCTCATCCTTGTAGTCTTTACATAAAGTTATTAATGTTTGTTTGATAATAGGAATCATAGGGAGAGGGAAATTTAGAAAATATTGACTATGAATTCCCACATATATTGGGATACATAACCCTATTCATGTTTACAACCTTTTTCAAATTGTAAGCAAATGTGATAAAATGAACTTTATTAATCCCCTGAAGCCAATTTTCCTAATTTTGCAAGGGGGACCAAGTTTTGTGTGTGTGTGTGTGTGTTGTTGGGAAACAACAATATATGAATGTGAACTTTCTTTCTTAGAAAATGATCTTTTAGATTATATTGATTTTGTCATAATTCATTTTTTGGTCTCTTATTTTTCAATTTCCTCCACATATTTGGCATGACTAACTTGGTATGATAGTTGTGGAAAATATTCTAGGTTGATTAGACTTGATATTAAGTGTTCATGCATTTAGAACATCATGATATGAATTTGGTAAAATTTAACACTTGATTAAGTTAAATTTTATTAGTTTATGATAAGTACATATATTAATGATTTTTTGTATTGTTGTGTATTACATGTTCACATTGGTCAAACACTTACTATGAGTGTAGATGTGAATCAAAATTTGTTCTACAAGCATATCTCATAGAAGAGATTGACTAGTGATAGATTCCATTCCTTGTGATGTTGTAGTTGTGCTTTTAAAATTTTATGTCTTATTCATGTTTTTATTGGTGCCTTGTAGTTTTAGTCTTGGTGACATGTGATGCAAGAAGGGGGTCAATCTAGTCTTAAAAGACTAAGTCATGACCTAGATCAAGGTCCTAGGGGCTCCAAGCTAGAAGACATAAAAATTAGGACTTTATATCATGTTTCATTATGATATTATTCTCATTACAATAGATTAACCAAATAATTGAAATATATTAAATATGTATTGTAAAAAAAAAGAACAATATTGCATTGAAATGGTAGATTCACATTACAATATATCTTTGGCCTCTTTGAGGGGGCGACCACTTGGAGAAATTCTCAATACAATATAATTCATAGATAACCCATTCTTGTATCGAAAACCTCTATTTAAATTAATAGTACCTAATATAACTACTACTTCCCAAGCATGTCACATAAACCTACTTAGCAAAAGGAATGAATTAAAAAGAATATGTATTAGAAAATTATAAAAATAATTAAATAGGAAGAAATAGTTAGGATTATAGGTCATAACATGTCATTCTGGCTTTAAAAATATTTGTACTCAATCTTGAGAAGAAGAAATTGTTTTTGATATATTAAGCTACATTTACAGGTTGCAA
>VDFB02281492.1:1070250642-1070269352 GCA_007258455.2 Sequoia sempervirens | reverse complement strand
GGGAGATAAAATTTGTGCTAAGAGAGCCAAAAAGCCAAAAGCTACTCAAGAAATAAAATCTCCTGCTGAGAAAATGAAGATATAGAAGCAAAATCCAAAAGTCACTAGAAAGGATACTAACCAAAAGGTTGAGGTGACAAAAGATCAACATAAGAATAACAACAATGAACAAGGTATACTTCCAATCGAACTACCCAAGTATACTCCTATTGATATGTTTCAATTGCTTAGTCAAGTAAAAGTATCAGTGCCTTTTCTTGAAATGATGAGGATAGAGGAACACAAACAAAAGGCAGTAGCCCTTATCAATGGTGTTGCTATCACCTGGAATGATTTAATGGTACTCACTCCACCTAAAGTGAGTGAGAAGGATAAGAAAGGAAAGGAAGTTGAGGGAGTAATTACTGAGATTCCCCATATTTTCTTAGGAAATTTTGTAAATACTTGTCCTGATAAGATAGATCCATTTTTTCTTACCCTAGTGGTCAAGGGAAATTTCATAAGAAATTGTATCATTGATTCTGGCGCATCCAACAATACCATGCCAATTAGAATCATGGATGCACTAGGATTGAAAGTTGATATCACTCATGGCAAGTGTTATGCCATGGATGCAAGAGAAGTCCCTGTCATAGGTGTGATAAATGAACTTCCTTATAGATTAGCATCCTACCTTGATAAAGAGTTCAAAATGAGTGTGGTAGTAGTAGATATCCCACCTAATTATTGAATGTTGTTATCTTGGAAATAGAGTCCATCTATGGGAGGCAGTATGCAGTGTGACATGTCTTATGCCACATTTCCCATTGATGGTAAGAATGTTCAAGTAATGAGAGAACCGAGGGTACCACATATGTTGGAACATGTTCTTGAAGATGCCACAATTCTCTTCATAGATACTGATATTGGTGAGTTCAAGGTAGAAGAGATATCAAAAGAGGTTGATAGGTGTCCTGCACCTATAGAAAATGAAGTTTCACAAATATCCGACAAAAATAGACTTTGGAAAATGTACTTTGATGGTGCAAGTTCCAAAGAGGGGTCAGGTGTAGGGATTTTATTGGTATCACCTACTGGAAATACTTAGAAGTTCTCTTTTACATTGTCTTTTTTCTGTATGAATAATGTGGCAGAGTACAAAGTATTATTGTTGGGATTGAGATTGGCTGAGAAGCATGGAATAAAAAAGCTAGTAGTGATTGGTGATTCTAAACTTGTGATATCCCAAGTGAGAGCTAAGTATGCCTATAAGAATAACAAACTAAAGCAATACAAAAATGTTGTCTGGGATTCCATCGAGTAGTTTGATGCTTTTGGGATTGATTGGATGGAAAGAGGGCATAATAGAGTAGCTGATTTACTTGCTAATATTGCATTGAGACTTGATAATATAACTTTCATAGGAATCTCTAAGGTTGAGATAAAGACAGGGCCGTCTATCCCTAACAATATGTATAACTGGCAGACTTTTAATGATGACGAAGACATCCTTAGATTCTTAAATTGTGATGATAAATATGAAGGCCAGGAGATAGAATTTGGTGGATTAGTGGAGAATATTGATAGGAAAGATATGGTGTTTGGTAAAGAGGTTATCTAGTTAAAGACAAATAAAATACCCAAAGGCCTTGTAGCCCTTGAAAGGGTTTTTAATGATGAAGACAAAAGCAAAGCCAAGACAACAACTACTCATGATTTGGAGGAGATAAAATTGGGGATGGAGAAAGCCCCTAAAAAAGTTCATATAGGAAAAAAGATGAAGCCAAAGGTAAAGGTAATGTTAATTTCCTTACTCAAAAAATACAAACATGTCTTTGCTTGGTCGTATGATGACCTGAAAGCTTACAGAGAGGAATTATTTCAGCATGAGATTCCTTTGAAGGAGGATGCTAAACCTTTTAGGAAAAAACAAAGACCAATTAATCCTACTTTGGCTCCCAATATGCAAGAGGAGTTGGTAAAGTTAAGAGAGGCTGGTATTATAAAACCCATTAGACACTCTTCATGGGTATCTAATCTGGTACTGGTAAGGAAAAATAATGGTGACATTAGATTGTGCGTTGATTTTAGGAACTTGAATGTATCCTCATTGAAAGACAATTATCCTTTGCCAAACATGGAAGCTATGTTACAAAAGGTGGTTGGCTATGAACTATTGTCTATGATGGACATATTTTTAGGTTATAATCAGGTAAAGGTAAAGGAATCTGAGCAGTATAAGACTGCATTTACTACTCTTTGGGCACTTATGTTTATGTCAGGATGTCGTTTGGCTTAATGAATGTAGGTGCCACTTTTCAGAGAGAAATGGATGTAGCTTTATCAGATTTTATTGATTTATTTATGGTTGTATAGCAAGATGACTTGAACACTTACTCTAAAAAGGAAGAAGATCATTGTACACATTTGGAGAAGGTATTTGTTAGGTCACTAGAATATGGGATATCTCTTAATCCAAAGAAATGTTCCTTTGGAGTAACTGAGGGAAAGTTACTGGGACACATTGTTTCTAAAGGAGTAAGGATAGACCCTAAGAGATTAGTAGCTATAGACAATATCCCTCAACCCAAAAATGTCAGGGGTATTTAGTCATTTTTTGGACAAATAATTTTTTTAAGAAGGTTTGTGACAAATTTTGCAGAGATCACAAGACCTCTCTCCAAAATGACGAAGGGAGAAAAAGTGCTTTGGAGTGATGAGCCTAGTAAGGATTTTAAGAAAATTAAACAAGCTATCAAAGAGGCGCTAGTTTTAAAGTCTCCTGATTTTTCCAAACCAATGCATATTTTCTCTTTTGCTTCTTTTCATACCATTGATGTTGTTCTGTTGCAAACAAATGAAGAGTGTTTTGAACAACCCATTGCATTCTTTAGCAAGTCTTTACAAGCTAGAGAGTTAAAATATGATACTACTGAGAAAAAAGCATATGCACTGGTAAAAGCTGTCAAGAATTTTAGGACTTACTTACAAGGAGCTATTGTCATAGATTTTGTGCAAAGTGTTGCTGTGAAAGATATTTTCACTCAGCAGGAGACAACAGACAGAAGGTGTAGATGGATCAATAGGATCCAAGAATTTAATATTGATGTTCAAATCACGAAATTAGTAAGAGGTCAAGGCCTTGCTAAACTAATGGCAAAAGCTAATTTGGAGGCTAACCAGATCAATCAGATAGAGATGATTGATGTTTCACCTATCTATGACATGCAGACATGTGGGTGGTATAGGAGAATTTTCCAGTACTTACAAACCCTACAGTGTCTTGTGGATGTGACTAACAATGAAAAAAGAACTTTGAAACTGCACACCATCAAATATGTAATCATTGAATATGAATTGTGGTGGAGAAACATGCACTGGAACTTTTGCAAGAGATGCATAATGGGATATGTGGTGGCCATTATATGGCAAAGACTACTACACACAAAATATTGAGAGCAAGATTCTGGTGGCTTACTATTTTTAAGGATGCTCACAAGTTTGTTAAAACTTGTGATGCTTGTCAAAGGTTTTTAGGAAAATTGAAGTTTTTAGGAAATCTACCACTTAGGCCTATGACTGTTCAAGCCCCTTTTCAACAATGGGGGATTGATTTTATTAGAGAGATAAAAAAGAAGTCTAGTGAAGGCCATTCATGGATCCTTGTTGCCACCGATTATTTCACCAATTGGGTGGAAGCAATACCCACAAAGAAAGCAACAAGCAAAGTGGTATTGGATTTTCTGTTAAATAACATTCTCATCAGATTTGTAGTCCCTAAGAGGATTATCTTGAATAATGCTATGTGTTTCAGGTCTAATGAATTCAAAGACTATTGTGACAAACATGGTATACAAGTTTCTTACTCCTCACCTTACCATCCTCAGGGAAATGGTCAAGCTGAATCCAAAAATAAAAGCTTGATGAAAATCATCAAGATAGTGATGGAGAAGAACAAAAAGGCTTGGGATTTAAAGCTAAAATTAACACTTTGGGTATATAGAGTGACTGTGAAGAAGGCTACTAGTTATTCACCATTTGGATTAGTATATGGCCTAGACGCCGGATTACCACAAAATAACCTGCTCAAAATGTATAAGTTCATGCAAGAATATGATGAAGAAATATGTGGTGATATGTAGCACAAAATAAATAATCTGGTGTAATTGGATGAAACCAGAAGAGAAGCTCAAGCTAAAAATGTGAAGATGCAGTTGCAAGTTAAGCATTTACATGACAAGAGAGCTTCTCCCAGAAAGTTTGAAGTGAATAGTATGGTGTTAGCCTAGAATGCGAGGGCTTAGGACAAGGGCAAGCATGGGAAATTTGAAGCATTATGGATTGGCCCTTATCTGATAGCTAACACACATGGAGAAGATTCATACTTCCTTCAAAGCTTAACAGGTGAACTTTTTGAACTGCTAGTACATGGACAGTTCTTAAGGCCATACTTCTCCTAAGTATGCTATTTTCAATGCACGTGTAGGTTGTGTACATTATGTATATAGGTGTGTTTTCTTTTGTTGCGTCTATTTTGGTCTTGCTACCTCGTCCGAGTAGTTCCTTGGTTTTGGTCCTTTTGTTTTGTTTCCCTAGTTTTGGTCTGCTTCTCCTGAGATTCTAGGATCTCACTATGCCTACATGATGCATACATCTCTAGTCGGAGAGACTAATGGAACCTAGAATTTTTTTTTTGTTCTATTCTCAAACTTTGTCACATCTGGATATAAAGCTGATAGTTTGGGGTTTAGGGTTCTATTTTCCATGAGCATTTGAAAGGTTCTATTTCGCTATTGACTTCCTATTTCTTGTTTTCGGTCATTTTAAAACATCTTATGTCATTTATTTGTCGTTAGGTCAATGGTCCCTCGAGCCTAGGTATGATTTTCTTAAAATTTTATAAGGTTGGGTTGAGGGCCTTTTGGCCTTTGCGTCCTTTATATTTTGTGACTTAGGATTCTTCGATCCCTTTTCAAACATATCATCCTAGGAATTCCGCTCCATTAAAACAACTTATGAGCACGTGCCTAAAGGTTTCCACTTAAGTCTCGTCAACCATCTTATTTTCTCGCTCATCGTTGTTCCCATCATAAGTGTATGTTCCAAATTGGCGACAAGCGATGAGCAACATTTCATTTTCTTGCTCATCATGAATAGCTGTTGGAGCTTTTAAAATAAATGAGCGATGAGCGATGATATTTGTATCATTGATAAATCACTTATCGCTAATGGCTTTTGAGCCTAGAATATTGTAATAGCAATAAGCGATGTCTTTGTCATCTTATGTTCCTATTGCTCATTGTGAATGGTTGTAAAATGAAAATTTTCAATTAGCTATGAGCGATGTGATGAGTCTCCCTTATATCACGTATCGTGGATAGGTTTTAAGTGTTAAGTTCTATAATAGCGATACACGATATACATTGTCACTATTATGATCTCTCATCACTAATGTCTTGCAACCTATATGAGAAGAATTATTGATGAGCAATGGCCTGATGTTTTGTATTTTATTGCTCGTTGCAAATTCATTCCAAAGCTTAATTTTCAAAATGGCGATGAGTGATGGAGTTGTATGTTTAAGGTTTCTTTCACTAATATGATAAGATCTTATGAGCGATATCTTTTGTGCCATTGATTTTCATGCAGGT
Organism: Sequoia sempervirens; assembly: GCA_007258455.2. Lineage (NCBI taxonomy): Eukaryota > Viridiplantae > Streptophyta > Pinopsida > Cupressales > Cupressaceae > Sequoia > Sequoia sempervirens. The sequence continues at coordinate 1,070,263,722 of VDFB02281492.1, read as the reverse complement.
GTACGCGTTTCAATCTAATACAAGCCAAGATGGATAGTTCGATTAGTGATGCGTGATGGAAGGATGAACGTGATCGATGATGGGACATGGATCCAAGGGTTGAGATTTCACCGCGGGGATGCTTGCATCACTGATAAAGTCGATGGAGGACAAGAAACATCAGTGATAAGCGACAATTGTGCATAAAGAAGCAACATGGCAGAACCCTGAGGACATCAGATAAGGCTTGAATGAAAGTTGCAAGGTAGATTGATATCCATTGATCTAGTTTTAAAGTAGAGTGATCTACGGTCAGGGTTTAAATGTGAATGGCTAATTGTCAATTCGCTCACGCAAACTTACCATCAAACATTAATGGTGGCATGGTTGTTTCTTGGCCGTAAAAGAAGGTAGATACCTAATTAGTCGTGCACTAGGATTCACTCACAAGCATAAAGGATACTAGAGGTAGAGGAAATATTTAGGAACACTCTAGGAAATTGCAAATAAGAAGTGTGGCATAGCATTCACCCAACTAAGAAAAACTGATATCTCCTTATAGCTGAAGTTTTGAGGTGAAAAAATCTTAGAAAATTGATAGGAAATTGGGAGAATTGTCTACTTGTTTATTACTAATAGCTTTAATTTAGTGATAAGTGTTGAGTATTGGGGAGATTTTTTCTTTTCAATAAGTGGTGCTTTGTGTCGTCATACTTGTAAAGGGTTATTTCTTTTTGACTATAATACTCTAAAAACCCTAGTTTAGCTACATTGTAAACATGAGTGATCTAGAGCCCAGTGAATCAAGTGTTAGACTAGAAAGAAAGCCTAAACAAAAAAGGGTAAAATGACTCAAGACTCATGATCCTCAAGTTGAGGTTAGGTCCACACCATCAGTAGTATCAAACCCTTCACCAAGTACTCCTACAACATCCACAAGGTCCAGAAGTGCGAAGAAGCAAACAAAAGAGTTTATGTAGGAGGCTTTTGGGGATGTGAAGGAGAGTCATGAATTGGAAAATGACCTACAAGTCAGGTCACCGTGACCACTAGTTTAATTGATAGTGCTGGTGAGATAGGTGAAAAAACCTAGCCTCAAAGCGGGTGGTAGCTTTTCAAATATGCCTTCAATAGGAAACACTCTAAAAGGCCTTCATATTATCTATGGGGGTTGAACCTTGGGAAGTTAGTGGTCCCAAATGGGTTTGTGGAAGAGGAACTGATGATGGAATTGGCTAGACACTATGATCCTAATGAAAAAAATTAGGAGTGAAATTGGCGATGTGATCTTGGAGGTGATGAAGGACAAGATTATAGATGTATTTGGGTTAAATCCCAATTATACTTTGAAGTTCAGGCATGCTGAATTATATGCTGAATATGAGAGGAACAAGTTTGCATATAGAGAGAAACATCTAGTTCAACATACAAAGAGTAGGGATAAATTCACTGCTGAAGATATCGAGCCCTTTGAGTGTGAGGAGTTTGTAGATTACTTCAAGAACACTTATTACTGCTTGAACCAAGTGTTGGCTTGAGATTTTGAGGTAAGAATAACTCTTGATTTATTAGTGATGGTGATGAATATACATAATCATAATCGAAACACTAGTTTTGATTATGTCGACTTTGTTTCTGAACGGATGCATAAGGATTTCCTCAATTTGAAAAAGGGACTACTCCCTTTATATTTCCCTCATTACTCTCTACTAATGCATATGCTATTATGGGAAGGTGATTTTGAATGGAAAAGGAGATTAGATTTGAGAATGATGGACAGTGAAAATAATGCTTTACCAATACAAATTTGGACATACATTTGGGATCAAGACTATTCCAATTCAAATTATGTCTTGTTTACTAACGTTATAAGATATGGCATCTTGGAATCACTAGGTGTGGCACCTATTCACAAGATTTCTCTTGAAATCAGAAACCTCATGCACCCAAAGGATGAACTAGACTCTAAAGCAACACATAATTGGGCGAATTGGTTTCTTCATTCTAAATATACTTTGATTAGAGCCTATGGAGCTAAAGTGGCACCTCATTTTCTACCCATGTATGTCTCAGATAGATTGGATTTTATGGAACTCATGTAGAAAATTGATGTCATGGATTATGAGATGTTTAGGAAGCCTAGGAAAGGTACTGTGGTACATCCCCAATGTGATTTTTCCTACTTCAAAGTCACTACCCCTGAAGGGTATGAAAGGTTAGGCATCATGGTAAATAATCTTAGAATGCCTATTGATGAGATTAGAGATTTTGATCCAGAAGGATTTGTGGCAGCAAGGAGAAGACAAAAGAACTTAGGAGTTGTTCGTCATAAATTCTTATACATAGATGATGTATTGAGAAACTTGACAAGCAATGAGGTTGTCATGACAAGAAAGAAGGAATGGACAACTATCATGAACATTGAAGGAAAAATTATGAAAAGGAATGCTCTTTATAGAAGTCCATACAATGAAATTGAAAACCTTTTGGAAAGAGCTTTCATTATGCTAAGAGATTATTAGTGTGGTGAGTTTAAGGTGAGAGTGAAAGAATCTGCTGATAAAGCACAAGTCCTCCTAGAAAAACAATGACAACAAGAAGCTATGGATATCCTAGAGAAGCTTGCATATGTTCAGGAAGTCAAGGAGGAACAAATTGGAGAACATGTGCTAGGGAGTGAGGAGATAGAGCAAAAATTCCCTCTTCCTCATATTGTGGAATCTCATAGTTCAAATATTCCCCCTGACAGGATTGTAAAATGGCAGTATGATAAGGACAGTGATGATGATTCTAGGATCAAGGAATGTGATGAATTCCTTGCTGATGATAAATTCGTGCAGTCAAAGGAATTTTAGGAGTTTATGATTCAATAGTGGAGTAAGGAAATAAAGGAAAGAATTGAATTGGCTCGAGCTAATGCTGACTCTTCTCATCAAGAAGAGGCTGATAGAGTAGAGGAGGAAAATATTAAAACTGATATTGCAACTATTACTTCCACTAAAGCCAGAAAAATTGTCATAGATAGTGGAGTCATGTTATGACTAGGATGTACTATCACTGTTGCTATAGCATATGATGCAGTGAGAAGAGACCCTCAAGCTTCAATATCTGAGGAGCAATTTGAAGATAAGGTGTTTGGATCTAGATATAGTCGAAAGTTGCACTCCCTTGCCATATGGTCTATGGAACCTAATACTGGTAAACATGAAGTTGCTAGGCCCGTTGAGGAGGTTATTGGCTCCCTAGTAGTCAAAAGGGCTACAGATATAACTCCTATTCAAGCAGCTGAATTAACTGCTCATGTTGCAATGCTTAGTGTGGAACTACACAAATTTCTCAAAAGAAATATGATTCTTTGGTTAAGGTGTACAACAAGGCCTTGGATGAGTTAAATAAGATGAGAGCCACTATTTAGGCTACTCAGAAGATAGTAACTCTACGATCTTCTTCTTCAACTGATTTGGCTACACAGGATAAGGAGACCTTAATCTTGAAAATTAAGGATTTGAGTGATTGGTTGAATACTGAAAAGGGAAATGCCAAGAAGGAAAAGATTGATACTGTTAGGGTGGCAAACAAAATATTTGAGGATATCTTAAAGAATAGGGTGACCAAGTTGGTCCACAAGGCTAATGATGTTTGGGCCACCTACAAGAATATTCATGAGGTAGACACTAGGTATCAACAAGTAGAGGAAACCTTAAAAAATGAATGGAATAATTGGATTACTAGGGTAAATGCTTTCAAGGATATGATGCCCAAAATGAATGAGGATCCTGAGGCATGAACCAATATTCCTGAACTCTTGCAAATCATTGAATCAATTAATGAGATAACTACTTTCCATGGGAGGCTAGGTATATAGCTCCAGAGTAAGTGAAACTTATTTAAGGAAATGGAGGAACGAGGAATGCCTAATATACTGAGTCCAAAAGGTGAGTTGCTGCCATTTGAAACCTAGAAAGAAGAGTTGGGAGGAATGTTTGGAGCATCCATGATGCATTTGACCATCACCGACTACATCTTGATAAATTCAAATATTGATGCAATGGGGGAGATTGAAACAAAGATGGACATCTTTGTTAAAGAGGCCATAATATTGATTGATGCTAGCTATTCTTAGTACATTACTAGAGTGCAAAGCTTATTAGACGTAAAGTGGCCTACTAAAGAGGAATATAATATTTGGTTGGAGAAATACATAGAATGAATAATGGATAGGAGAAGAACAATGCATAGCCTGAATATATTACATATTACACTTTTGATAAAACATGGTGAAATATTATTCTCTCCTCAATTTGAGATGGATAGCACATGGTGCTAATATGAGTTGAAGAATTTTGTCTTTTTATTTGCTTTCCTTGTCTTGCTTCGCAAGTTTTGTTGTCTAGTTTTCCCACGGTTGTAATTTTTTGAGCATGTGGGGAATGTATTGGAGCTGTTGTAACAAACTAATGATGATTTTTGAGGTGGGACCTGTTCTCTACAGCGTGTTGAGGTTAATTTTGCTTCATGCTTATTCTCTCTACCTAAAGAACTTGAGTGTAACTGAAAATGGAATATTGTTTCAGCGGTCCAATGAAATTTTGACATGTGTGCTTCCTATCCCGAGGCTTGTTTTTCTCTTTCATTCCTATAAGAAAGAATTCAGGGCCAAAAGTAGGAGTTAGTTGAAAATTTGGATTTACACTGTGAAATTGAAGGAGTATATAGCATGTTTTTGAGTCTTGTGTTTTGAGTTCAGAAGTTTATTATCGCATATGTAATTTTGAGGGTTGTTTTTCTCTTTCATTCCTATAAGAAAGAATTCAAGGCTAGAACCCGGAGTTAGTTGAAAAATTGGGTTTACATTATGAAATTGAAGGAGTATATAGCATGTTTTTGAGTCTTGTGTTTTGAGTTCGGAAGTTTATTATCGCATATGTAATTTTGATAACATAAATAGCAATTGCAATACAAAGTATTACTTATTTCATGGTTATTGTCTCTCCTTGTGTATGTTTTATGAGTTATGAATGAAAGAAATCAAAGATTCTTTTGTTTGTCTTTATTGTTCTGCAATGGATGTTTAATTTCATACTTTCCTATTGGTTCAAAGAATTAATATAAGTGCTTAGGTGAAGTTGATAATCGTAAGAATTAGATATTAGGATGCTTGTAAGTAGTAATTATCATGAATGTCATAGAGAGATGTTGTAATGCAATGTTTCTTAAGACTGTAGTTGTTATTTTCTAAGTTATTATTTGGTCGCATAGGTTGATATTGACTCCATGCTTAAGATAAAGGCACTGATTCATGCAAAGTACTTGTGGTTCAGTTTCTGTGTTTATTCATTTGGTTGATCATTTTAATTTACAAATCTTCAAATGGATACCATTGCAGTTGTTTTGTGTTTATGTTCTACCTTCTCATGTTCAAAGTATAAAACATTGATAAATAAGCTGCCAATTTATTTAACATATTAGGACCTTGAGCAATTTTATGATAAGTATTTGTTATTAACAATGTGTTTGATTATAATTGTGTGAAGTGTCTGAGTATACATTGTGTGATCACCCTCCCAGGTTTTACAGAGCCCAAAGAGTAGGAATAGAATTCTTATAGCCTCTATTTGTTCGTTGGCCAATCCCTTTAGAAGTACTGATTATTGGGAAAGGAAAAGTCCATAGGTACCTCTGGAGACCAGTTTGGTTCTAAAAAAGTAACCAACAGTTCTCTTTTTAAATCACTTTGGAATTCCTTATTGCTTGTTTTCTATTAGCATTAGATAGGGTCTTACATCACCCACCTTTCTTCTTGCACACTAGAAAAATAATAAGTTTATCTAAATTTTATTTATTATCGTTTCTATTATTTCATACTTTAATTTAGTTCTTAACACTAAGCACACGTCCAAGCTTAGTGCACACACAAAGGTTAAAACTTAAGTCTAGCCACCTTAGAAAAATCCTTTTCAACCACAATATTTTCTCTATTCTAGAAAATGCATTTATTTAATTCTACCAAATTTGACACAAACATTATTAGGATTTATATTTGTAAAGAAATATGTATAAATACCTCTTAAAAGTTAATAAAAAAAAATATTAAATACTAAGCATGTATGTATTTTCTCATTAACTATATGAGGAGAAACTTATAAAATTTGTACCACAAAAAAATTTACTAGTAGAATCGCATGCATAACAACATTTAGAAAGAAATATGAATGATATAAGAAGAATATAAGTAACCTAAAGAACAAGAATGGAATATATATACCTTGGGAAAAAAATCAAGAGAACCCTAGCCTCCAAAGTAGTGAAACCAATATAATCCTAGCAATAACATAGTTACAATACTATATTAGGTTTAATGCCTTGCATGTAGATGAAAACCTACAAATTAGAGGAAAATTGATAGCATAAACCAATAATACACAAACCATACTACCTCCATTTCAATCCCTCAATATATAGATTTAATGAGACCTAAAAACCAACAAAAAACAATACTATGAGTCCAAACAAGGTTCTAAAATACCATGATAAGAATTCTCAGATCCCACAACCCATGATGGGTCAATGGTATATTTATAACAAATTCCCTTATACATCATAAAAATGTCATAGCTTCCCATAATACTTGAACGCACTATTTTTTCATTTACCTCCTTTAACAAGATGCTTTATAAATCATCATTCTTACATGTCGGGTGATCCCACAATAGTGGTTTACACTTTTTGGCCTAACTGGACACTGATATTTTTTTTTTTAACACAATCTCCACATTCGGGCACCTATAGCGATTAAACCGTAAAGAATTTGAAGATGATGCAAACTAGAGTCTTGTCATATTTTGTCTGTAGATTCTAAAAGTATTTTTTTCAATTTTTTTGGAATCAGATTGCACTTCTTTTCCATCTCCCACGAAATTTGTTTTTTTCAAAACAGCATTTTTAAAAAGTGACCGTATAACGCATAACTTTTTTTTCCTTGAAAGATAAAATTCCAATTCTTTCAAATTTAGATTTGTAGCTCCGATATCTAGTGCTTCCACTTAGTTATATAGTTTTTATTGAATATTTTTTCTTTAATCAAGTTTTAAAGTCAAATCAATTACAATTCAGACATAACACGAGTATAACGCATAACTTTCAATGTATGAATTTTTTTTTTTTTGGATCAAGGACTCCAATATCTGGTGCACTCATATTTTTAAATTTTTTTTGATAATCTTCTATTTTTCCACTTGTGCAAGAGAGTTTTGTTTTCAGTGAAAAACCTATATTTAATAAAACTTAAAAACAGATAGATAATATAATCAAAACATACTAAAATTATATTCGTTGGATAGCTCGTTTTGAGGGGAACCCGATACTAGTTGGGTTTTTGAGATCTTCTCCATTTTCATTATGAAATTGAGCTTCGAAACGCAAAATTTTCAACAATTCTGGTGCCTTAGGAACCAAGGATGAAAAAAGAGGGGTTCGGCCGAACAAGTGTTCGGTCGAACATCTTGGAAGGGTTCGGTCGAACTAGGGTTCGACCGAACCCATGTTCGGCCGAACCACCAACACATACAATTAAAAAAAGCAATTAAATGAATGTGTTTTTTGTTTTAGCCATACTAAATGGGTTCGGCCGAACCTAGGTTCGGCCGAACCCACTCTAGTATGATTTTTTAATAGGGGATTTAGTTGGTTCGACCGAACCATGGGTTCGGCCGAACCCTAAGGTTCAACCGAACCAACTAAATGGTTCGGTCAAACCTCAGGGTTCGGCCGAACCCATTTGATATGAGGAATGGGAAAATTTTGAAATTTTCTTCCTCTTAAAAAGTGTAAACCACTTATGTGGCTTCACCCTGTCATAAGTGGGTTAATATTCCTTCCTACTCCACTTTGTAACCTCCCTCTTACATATTATTATGAATTCCATAGAATCTCTTATGCATCTTACAACACCATAATTTTTTTTATAAACTCTTACACACATATAGTACTAGTAAATACACATGGCATATTGACCAAGTCAAAGTGGGATGCCCTTTCCCATGTGGGCATAATAAAATAATAGAATTAATAAATAATTCAACATTGGAAACAAGTTGTATGACACCCAATCCCTTCAATATTCTCAATTTCCATGTTGAATCTCTTCTTGAAGATCTCCTTGGGAGCCTGCAGGCTTATCAATGTATTAACATCTTTTAATAATCATTGTTTCTTATTTACATAAAATTATAAAGTTGTATTATGTCTCTTATGGACTCAAATTAAGCATTGAGGATTGATCTTATAAGTTAGAAGTCACCAAATTGTAATATTCACTTGAATGAATTTGTAATGGAATTGAATTCTTTTATATATTATAAAATTTACTTGAAAGAAGAAAAATATTATTGAAATTTAAAAATTATTCTTTTGCAATTCTAAATGTTGGACTTTGACGACTATCAAATTTATGATTCAATACACTATAGTGAAAGTTAATAAGACTCCCCTTTAATTTTTAAACCTTATTCATAAGTTTTAGTCCATTATTTCATGAATTGAAGCTCTGGGAAACATAGAAGTGTTAGGAGGTCCTTCTATTATGTAATTGGTATTTTTTTTTATTGTTAATAACTTATTATTGCTTTGTCTCAATTTGGGAAGCTAGAACAAAATGTTTGACATCCTTGTGTAAAATATTCTATAAATGTGAATTTTGTAAGCTTTTACTAGAGTTGTAGAAGCATCCAAGGATTACCAAAGCATATATCTTGTTGTGGAAGCATCTTGGTGTGGAATTTTTTGATGAAGCTTTATGGTTTTGTTTCTTACAATTCCTTGATATGCATGTTGAGGCAATCTTATTTGCATAATTGAAATTCTCTTAAGATGCTTTATCTCTATTTTTGGGGGCTTGAAATGTTTTGAGGATCCATTCATGGTGTTTGAAACAATAATCCATTTTAGCCATTGATTTATTTATTTGTATTAGTGAATGAATTACTTTGATTAATTAAAGAATAAGAAAAGGCTTTATTCCATTTTCTAATGTTAGAAAATGATTGGTATTGTCCTCATTTATTTACATCTATATTTATGGATGATGTGCCTAATCTATTTGTTATGCTTGTGAAGTTATAGTGAGTGATTGAATGTAGTATTTGAACTTAATGAAGTAGTGACTATTGTATGATTCTCATGAAAATGCTAAGGATTGAAATTGTTCATGTCTTCTTAATGAATCTAAGGAATGAAATATTTGGTGTTTGCTTTCTTGTTATAGTATTCTATCTTCTATGATGGTGTGTGTTTGTGTCATATTTGTTGTGTACCTCTTAGTAGATTGAGTTAACCTAACAACCCTCTACCTATGTGTGCCGTGCTTCTCATTTGGAGAGTGTGCTACATTGAGATACTTGCCACTCCATCCTTACTAAGACGATGTTGTATCTCTCTTTGTGTGTATTAGCTACATGCCTCTTCTATTCACGTTTGAGTGCTTGTGAACTAGTGTCATTGTGGTGATGAAAACACTTATTTGTGTGTGAGTATTCCAATATCACTTCTCTCTTCCATGTTCTTTCCTTCTAGAAACTTCTCTCTTCTTGAAATTTTTTCTAGAAAAATCTTTCTATTCATTTATAAGACTTGATATGGATAAAATTTAGATTTATTTGTGTATGCTTATATCATCCATTATAACTAATTATTTTAGTTGTAAATAAAAACAATACACATTTACTAGAAACAATTATTTTAATTATACATTTAATTTATTCTTTACGAAAGTAATTTATCCCATCAAACCACCTAGAAACTTGATTTTAACTAATATATATATATTTTTTATCTATTTCTAAACTAAACTTACCTAACTTTCAATCTTGGGATGGAAGAAAGAATACATAAACTTTAATTTTCCAAATTCATTACACTCTCTCTTCCTATGTTGCAACTATCTTAGACTTACAAATTAGCAGAAAAACCCATCAACTTTTCCCGATGTGATAGGTTACCAATACGAAGCTTAGAAAATTTATCAAAGTAACAGATGTCATGCAGTGCCAACTGTAATGAATGTACATAAGCAGGCATGCAGTTCATAAAGCTACTTTAACTGCTTGTACAGAATAAAGCTTTTAAATCCTAAACACATAGCAAGTGATAATTGCATTCACCAGAAGAATACCTTTCGTAGTTGAGATAAACAACTGCTTGACATTCCTTTAATTCTTATTGCATGACAAAATATAGCACTAAATCTAGTAAACGTATGACATTAACAGCATTCTTTGATCATAAAACAATTCCTTTTATAAGGTCTTTGGTGACTCTTCAACAAACCAGCCAACCAAAATAGTAGTTCAACTAAAAACAGAAAGTAGCATTAATATCGTTAATAGTGTGTTCTTAGAACTCTCATCATTTCATCCAGTCATGAGTTTTCCCTGGTCTTACGTACACACAGTGTGGTATTCATTGAGGATATTTATCATCCATAAATGAGTCACCACCATGAAAACTTCGACATCCTTCTAGAAGAACACTATCTCATCACTGTCACCACTTCCACATCCATTTAAGCTTCCTTCTAAGATAATAACCTTTTCAAACATTTTTCTTAAAGGAGGGCTAAGGCTTTATCAAGCTCTTAAATCTAAGATGTTAATGATGGGGTAGTGGGTGTCAAATCAGAGAGATTCCTATCATTTGAGATATGTTTGAATCTTGAAGTAATTTAGGCAGAAATTTTTTTTAGAATAATGTTCTTAACTAATGGCAGGGATGAAATATTTTTGGTCAAGACTAGAGTGGTAGATTATAAGATCAGTTATATTGAAATGTATTGTGCCACCATGATCACTATATCATGTTTGTGGTTGAAATAATTATCTATTACAAACTTTTATTGTTTCAATTTTTTAAATCCTTAGCTATATCTTCCTTCTCATTTGTTGTGTTTTCTAAATTGATTATGTTGGTAATTTTCTTGTATACACTTTTGTAAATCTTAATGTTTTCTCCTATCATTATCACTTGCTTAAGATGTATTTTTCTTTACTATAATGATGTCACATTTACTATGGATTAGTCTAAAGTAAATATGAACAAATGATTTGTAAGTTAAGCTTCCTTGATGAGATCTTACCATCAATGTTGATGACACTGAGCTTTGTGTTAGTAATGTGTTTGTAATAACATTAGCTAGAGACAAAGGATTTAGAGGCATCGTTATCATGTGGAGATTGAGAACATGAGCTCTCGTTATTTGCCATTGGCCTTACAACCTAACACTTCCTCATTTATAATAACAAAAGCATACGGTTTATCTTCAACTTTCTATTCTTTATGCATATAGTCCAACTTAGTTTTTCCCTTTAGAGAATCCAAAAAAGATTGGACTCACCCCTTCAAATCCCAATAACAAAATCTTACTGTTTAATAGATTTTAGTCATAATGTTGCAATACAATTAGACTATACTTATGAGATTAGAAAGATGATAGTTTCCAATATTATGAGATATTATTGGAAATGATTGTTGTCTTTGATTATTTAATTATAATGCAAGCCTAAATCTCTAGAATATCCAAAAAATATGTCAGATACATTGAAAGAATGTGAGGTACTATCAATACTCCTATTCTTATGATTATATAATGAAATAAATCACTAATCTCCAATTTAAAAAAATCCAAAGGTTTTTTTTTTAAATGACAAATTTTATTCTTATAAAAACAATTGCAAAATATTGATTAAAATTCATTATACATTAATTTAAAAATTACCACCACTTATACATCTATGAAAATATGATACAATTAAATTTAAACAATAAAATATTCATCCATAATCCAACAAAAATAAAATAAAATATAATCTAACCAGAATTGATATTTTCTATACCTTCTACACCAAACTTTAGTCACATCTTGAATCATTAACCTAAGACATGACTAAAATCATCCTAAAGACATGACTAAAATCATAATGAATTTGAAGAGACCCCCAACTTAAAGCATTGATAATCTCAACATTGTAGTGTAATTTTTTCCACAAGTCGATGATCAAATGATCTTGCACAAGGGTGAGGAACAAGGGAAAGATTAAGCCTTGTGCAACAATGATGGATAGCATTGACAAAACATTGAATGCTTCATTAAAGACTATAAATTGAATCCTATATTTAAATTTGGATAAACTTGGTTGCCCAAAGCTCTTTGTACTTTGTTTGGCTTTAGTCCACAAAAATTTCTTTTAACAATGACATGGTTATTTGGTTTTTTAATAAGTTCTTTTATCATGGCTCTAAAAGGTGTAAATCATTAAAGCTTAGAAAATCTAGGAAAAACCACAAGATATTAATCATTCCTTTCTGTCCACTCGACCATTTGAAATGTATGTTACATGATTGGAGAGTGTATTCAGTGATTTTTAGTAAATGACATGGCATTGTGGCTTAATTCAATAATAATAATAATAATAATAATAAAGATGATGATGATGATGTTCTTTAAGTGTCCCTACACTTAAACAATTTTCAAGAATTTGAAACATTGTTGAGAAGCAATTCTAAGGAAATTATAATTTAAGTGAATTAATAATGTGAGTTCATTAAAATAATTTAAGATATATGGTAGGCCCTCTCTCCACATTTTTACAATTAGGAGCAACTTGCATAGAGATCATTCGTGTGGGGAGTAGGTAAGAGGATACAATAGTTGACTACAACTTAATAATTGTTTTGCTTTTATATATTAAAGGTTTTTTTACATTTTAATTATTTATAAAATTAAGTGTTTGAAATTATTATATTTATCTAAAAATTAGATATTTTAAATAATTTTTATAAATTTTATTAAAAAATCAAAATTGACATAAATGACAATAAAAAATATATTTCTTGATGTACATGTTTCAATCTATTTTTGTGAGTGTCTTGAATAACTCAAAAAAGATATAGTTAATGTGGCTACATTATTGGTACTTGCATGTCTAAACAGTATATTTAAGCTCTTAATCTACAAATGAAAGTAAGCTAAAACTTTTACAAAATGATAACTTATTGTTAGGAGCTTCAAGGATGTGAAATTATGGTACATGGTTACTAGATCCTCTCCAT